>JACSVZ010000014.1:0-56023 GCA_014706295.1 Lycocorax pyrrhopterus obiensis
TAAGCTGGGATCCGGGAAGGGCTGGATCCTGGGAAGGGCTGGATCCAGGGAAAGGCTGAAACCGGGAAGGGCTGGATCCTGGGAAAGCTCGGAAACCGGGAGAGCTGGGATCCCGGGAAAAGCTCAGAAAACCGGGAGAGCTGGGATCCGGGAAGGGCGAGATCCGGGAGAGCTGGGATCCGGGAAGGGCGGGATCCGGGAAAGCTCGGAAACCGGGAGAGCCGGGATCCGGGAAAGCTGGGATCCGGGAGAGCTGGGATCCGGGAGAGCTGGGATCCGGGAAGGGCGGGATCCGGGAGAGCTGGGATCCGGGAGAGCTGGGATCCGGGAAGGGCGGGATCCGGGAAAGCTGGGATCCGGGAAGGCTGGGATCCTGGGAAAGCTCGGAAACCGGGAGAGCTGGGATCCGGGAAAGCTGGGATCCGGGAAGGGCTGGGATCCTGGGAAAGCTCGGAAACCGGGAGAGCTGGGATCCGGGAAGGGCGGGATCCGGGAGGGCTGGGATCCGGGAAAGCTCGGAAACCGGGAGAGCTGGGATCCGGGAGAGCTGGGATCCGGGAAGGGCGGGATCCGGGAGAGCTGGGATCCGGGAGAGCTGGGATCCGGGAAAGCTCGGAAACCGGGAGAGCCGGGATCCGGGAGAGCTGGGATCCGGGAAAGCTGGGATCCGGGAAAGCTCGGAAACCGGGAGAGCTGGGATCCGGGAGAGCTCGGAAACCGGGAGAGCTGGGATCCGGGAAGGGCGGGGTCCGGGAGAGCTGGGATCCGGGAAAGCTCAGAAACCGGGAGAGCTGGGATCCGGGAGAGCTGGGATCCGGGAAGGGCGGGATCCGGGAAGGGCGGGATCCGGGAAGGGCGGGATCCGGGAAAGCTGGGATCCGGGAAGGGCGGGATCCGGGAAAGCTCGGAAACCGGGAGAGCTGGGATCTGGGAAGGGCGGGATCCGGGAGAGCTGGGATCCGGGAAGGGCTGGATCCGGGAAGGGCTGGATCCTGGGAAGGGCTGAAACCTGGGAAAGCTCAGATCCCGGGAAAGCTCGGAAACCGGGAAGGGCGGGATCCAGGGAAAGCTCAGATCCAGGGACAGCTCGGATCCTGGGAAAGCTCGGAAACCGGGAAGGGCTGAAACCGGGAAGGGCTGGATCCTGGGACAGCTCGGAAAGCGGGAAAGCTGGGATCCTGGGAAAGCTCGGAAACCGGGAAAGGCTGAAACCGGGAAGGGCGGGATCCTGGGAAAGCTCAGATCCAGGGACAGCTCGGATCCTGGGAAAGCTCGGATCCTGGGAAAGCTCGGAAACCGGGGCAGCTCGGATCCTGGGAAAGCTCGGATCCTGGGAAGGGCTGGATCCTGGGAAAGCTCGGATCCTGGGAAAGCTTGGATCCTGGGAAGGGCTGGATCCGGGAAGGGCTGGATCCTGGGAAAGCTCGGAAACCGGGAAAGGCTGAAACCGGGAAGGGCTGGATCCTGGGAAATCTCGGATCCTGGGACAGCTTGGAAAGCGGGAAAGCTGGGATCCGGGAAGGGCTGGATCCGGGAAGGGCTGGATCCTGGGAAAGCTCGGATCCAGGGACAGCTCGGAAAGTGGGACAGCTCGGAAACCGGGAAAGGCTGAAACCGGGAAGGGCTGGATCCTGGGAAAACTCGGATCCTGGGAAAGGCTGAAACCAGGGACAGCTCGGAAACCGGGAAGGGCTGGATCCTGGGAAGGGCTGGATCCTGGGAAAGGCTGAAACCTGGGACAGCTCGGAAACGGGGAAAGCTCGGATCCCGGGAAAGCTCGGATCCTGGGAAAGGCTGAATCCCGGGAAAGCCCAAATCCCAGGACAGCCTGAAACCCGGGAAAGCCTGAAACCCGGGACAGCCCGAATCCCGGGAAAACCCGAATACCGGAAAAGCCCGAATCCCGGAAAGCCCAAATCCCAGGAAAGCCCCAAATCCTGCGTTATCCCACACCCATCCCTCGGATCCCTTCCCGCCCAGCTCCGGGAGAATCCCGTGGGAATGGCGTGCTGGAGGCTCTGGAATGCTCCCGGAACGGGGACGGGTCGGCGGCAAATCCCAAATCCAAAGGGTCTCCAGCCCTCCTGGATCCGGCTCCCGAGGAAAACGATGGAGGAAATCGGGAGGGAGTTGGGGGCCAGGAGGAATTTGGGATCCGGGAATTGGGGATCTGGGAATTGGGATCCAGGAGGAATTTGGGATCCAGGAATTGGGATCCAGGAATGGGAATCCAGGAATTGAGATTCAGGAATGGGAATCCAGGAGGAATTGGGATCCAGGAATTGAGATTCAGGAATTGGGATCCAGGAGGAATTTGGGATTCAGGAATGGGAATCCGGGAATGGGATCCAGGAACGGGGATTCAGGAATGGGGATGGAGGAATTGGGATCCAGGAGGAATTTGGGATCCAGGAATGGGAATCCAGGAATTTGGGATCCAGGAATTGAGATCCAGGAATTGGGATTCAGGAATGGGGTTCCAGGCATTGAATTCAGGAATGGGATCCAGGAATGGGGATTCAGGGGGAATTTGGGATCCAGGAATGGGATCCAGGAATGAGGATCCAGGAGGAATTTGGGATCCAGGAATGGGATCCAGGAATGAGGATCCAGGAGGAATTTGGGATCCAGGAGGAATGGGAATTCAGAGGGAATGGGAATTCAGGAGGAACTGGGATCCAGGAGGAATGAGGGATCCAGAAGAAATGGGAATCCAGGAATGGGGATCCAGGAATTTGGGATCCAGGAATTGGGATTCAGGAATGGGAATCCAGGCATTGAATTCAGGAATGGGATCCAGGAATGGGAATCCAGGAACGGGGATTCAGGAATTGGGATCCAGGAGGAATTGGGATCCAGGAATGGGAATCCAGGAATGGGGATCTGGGAATGGGATCCAGGAATGGGATCCAGGAATTGGGATCCAGGAATTTGGGATCCAGGAGGAATTGGGATCCAGGAATGGGGATTCAGGGGGAATTTGGGGTCCAGGAGGAATTTGGGATCCAGAAGGAATGGGAATCCAGGAATGAGGATCCAGAAGGAATTTGAGGTCCAGGAATGGGAATCCAAGAGGAATTGGGAATCCAGGAATCCAGGAGGAATCCAGGGATCCAAGAGGGATCCAGGAATGGGAATCCGGGAGGGATCCAGGAGGAATTGGGATCCAGGAATGGGAATCCAGGAATGGGATCCAGGAGGAATTTGGGGGCCAGGAGGAATTTGGGGGCCAGGAGGAATTTGGGATCCAGGAATGGGGATCCAGGAATTTGGGATCCAGGAATTTGGGATCCGGGAATGGGGATTCAGGAATGGGGATTCAGGGGGAATTAGGAATCCAGGAACAGGAATCCAAGAGGAATCCAGGGATCCAGGAATGGGGATCCAGGAGGAATTGGGAATCCAGGAACGGGAATCCAGGGATCCAAGAGGGATCCAGGAACGGGAATCCGGGAGGGATCCAGGAGGAATTGGGATCCAGGAACGGGGATCCAGGAATTTGGGATCCAGGAATTTGGGATCCGGGAATGGGGATCTGGGAATGGGAATCCAGGAGGAATTTGGGATCCAGGAGGAATGGGAATCCAGGAATGGGAATCCAGGAACGGGAATCCAGGAGCACCAAGAGGGACCCAGGGATCCAGGAGGAATTGGGACCCAGGAATCCAGGAGGAATTGGGATCCAGGAATGAGAATCCAAGAGGAATCCAGGAATCCAAGAGGGATCCAGGAATCCAGGAATGGGAATTGGGATCCAGGAACGGGAATCCGGGAGGAATCCAGGGATCAGGAGGAATTGGGATCCAGGAACGGGAATCCAGGAATTTGGGATCCAGGAGGAATTTGGGGGCCAGGAGGAATTTGGGATCCAGGAATGGGGATCCAGGAATTTGGGATCCAGGAATTTGGGATCCGGGAATTTTGGGGATCCAGGAATTGAGATTCAGGAATTGGGATCCAGGAATGGGAATCCAGGAATTTGGGATCCGGGAATGGGGATTCAGGGGGAATTTGGGGTCCAGGAGAAATGGGAATCCAGGAGGAACTGGGATCCAGGAACGGGGATCCAGGAATTTGGGATCCAGGAATTTGGGATCCGGGAATGGGGATCTGGGAATGGGAATCCAGGAGGAATTTGGGATCCAGGAGGAATGGGAATCCAGGAATGGGAATCCAGGAACGGGAATCCAGGAGCACCAAGAGGGATCCAGGGATCCAGGAGGAATTGGGATCCAGGAATCCAGGAGGAATTGGGATCCAGGAATGGGAATCCAAGAGGAATCCAGGAATCCAAGAGGGATCCAGGAATCCAGGAATGGGAATTGGGATCCAGGAACGGGAATCCGGGAGGAATCCAGGGATCCAGGAGGAATTGGGATCCAGGAACAGGAATCCAGGAATTTGGGATCCAGGAGGAATTTGGGGGCCAGGAGGAATTTGGGATCCAGGAATGGGGATCCAGGAATTTGGGATCCAGGAGGACTTTGGGGGCCAGGAGGAATTTGGGATCCAGGAATGGGGATCCAGGAATTTGGGATCCAGGAATTGGGATTCAGGAATGGGGATCCAGGAGGAATTTGGGATCCAGGAATGGGATCCAGGAATGGGAATCCCGGAACGGGAATCCAGGAGGACCAAGAGGGATCCAGGAATCCAAGAGGAATTGGGATCCAGGAACGGGAATCCAGGGATCCAGGAGGGATCCAGGAGGAATTGGGATCCAGGAATGGGGATTCAGGAATGGGATCCAGGAATTTGGGATCCAGTGGGATCCAGGAATTTGGGATCTGGGAATGGGGATTCAGGAATGGGGATTCAGGGGGAATTTGGGGTCCAGGAGAAATGGGAATCCAGGAGGAACTGGGATCCAGGAATTGGGATCCAGGAATGGGGATCCAGGAGGAATTTGGGATCCAGGAATGGGAATCCAGGAGGACCAAGAGGGATCCAGGGATCCAGGAGGAATCCAGGGATCCAAGAGGAACTGGGAATCCAGGAACGGGAATCCAGGGATCCAGGAGGGATCCAGGAGGAATTGGGATCCAGGAACGGGAATCCAGGAATGGGGATCCAGGAATGGGATCCAGGAGGAATTTGGGGGCCAGGAGGAATTTGGGATCCAGGAATGGGGATCCAGGAATTTGGGATCCAGGAATTTGGGATCCGGGAATGGGGATTCAGGAATGGGGATTCAGGGGGAATTTGGGGTCCAGGAGAAATGGGAATCCAGGAACGGGAATCCAGGAGGACCAAGAGGGATCCAGGAGGAATTGGGATCCAGGAACGGGAATCCAGGAATCCAAGAGGGATCCAGGAATCCAGGAATGGGAATTGGGATCCAGGAACGGGAATCCGGGAGGAATCCAGGGATCCAGGAGGAATTGGGATCCAGGAATGGGATCCAAGAATGGGGATCCAGGAATCCAGGAATGGGAATTGGGATCCAGGAACGGGAATCCGGGACCGGGGCCCCCCCCAGCGGCCCCGGGATGAGGCGGGAGCGCGCGTTCCGAAGCCATCCCATAATAGCTGCCGTGAGCGGGATCCCAGGGAAGGGAGGGAGCGGGAAAGAATCCCGGGAAAAGGGCGGAGAGGCGGGAAAAGGGAATAAAGGAAATAAAGAGAGAAATCAATGGGATCGAGTAAAATCAAATGAATCAAGGAAATGAATAAATTAAATGGAATAAAATCAAATTAATCAGGGAAATGAATAAATTAAATGGAATAAAATCAAATTAATAAATCAAAGGAATAAGGGAAATCGAATAAAATTAAATTAAGGAATAAAGTGAATAAATTAAATCGAATAAAATAAAATTAAGGAATAAAATTAATAAGTGAAATCGAAGAAAATGAAATTAAGACATCAAATCAAATCAATTTAATAAATAATTCAAATCAAATAAAGAAATAAAATTAAATGAATTAAACAAAATAAAATTAGTAAATAAAATTGAATGAAACAGAATAAAGTAGATAAATAAAATTAATTGAATTAAATCATGAAATTAAGAAAGAAAATTAAATGGAATAAATAGAAGAGAAACCACGGAATTCAGTCGAATAAAATAAATGAAATAGAAAATAATTTAAATTAAATTGAAAAAAGTAAATAAAACAAAATAAATACAATAAAATAAATAGAATTAAATAAAATAAATAGAATGAAATAAAATAAAATAAATAGAATAAAATAAATAGAATGAAATAAAATAAATAGAATAAAATAAAATAAATAGAATAAAATAAAATAAATAGAATAAAATAAAATTAATGAATCAAGGTAAATAAATTAAATCGAATCACATTAATAAATAAAATGGAATAAATAGAATAAAATACATGGAATTGAGTCGAATAAAAGAGATGAAATTGAATAGGAAAAAGTAAAATAAAATAAAAGTAATGAACAAAATAAATGAAAATAAAATTAATGAATAAAGTTAAAAAATTAAATAGAGCAAAATTAACAAATTAAATTAAACTAAATTAAATTAATGAATAAAAAGAATAGAATAAAATAAAATAGTGAATAAAATGAAATAAATAGAATAAAATTAATAAATAAAGTTAAATAAATCAAACAGAATAAACTGAAGTTCATAAATAAAATGAAATCGAATCAACAGAATAAAGGAAATGGAATTAAAGAGATGAAAATGGAATAAAAAACCCTGGGAATTCCGCAGAATAAAAGACACCCGGTGAAAAGAGAGGGAACAGAATGAAATCAATCAAATCAATAAAAAGAATCAATCAAAGGAATCGAAAGAATAAATCAGATTAAAGGGGGAAGAGGAAAACCGGAATAAAATGGAATAAATGGAATTAAATAATAAAATAGAATAAAACAAAATAGAATCAATAGAATAAAGTGGAATCAATGGAATAAAGGGAATAAATAGAATAAAATGGAATAAATAGAATAAAATGGAATAAAACAGTAAAATAGAATAAAACAAAATAGAATCAATAGAATAAAGTGGAATCAATGGAATAAAAGGGAATAAATAGAATAAAATGGAATAAATAGAATAAAATGGAATAAAACAATAAAATAGAATAAAACAAAATAGAATCAATAGAATAAAGTAGAATAAATAGAATAAAACAGAATAAATAGAATAAAATAGAATCAATGGAATAAAGTGGAATCAATAGAATAAAATGGAATAAATAGAATAAAATAGAATAAAACAAAATAGAATCAATGGAATAAATGGAATAAATAGAATAAAGTAGAATAAATAGAATAAAACAGAATAAATAGAATAAAATAGAATCAATGGAATAAAGTGGAATCAATAGAATAAAATAGAATAAAATGGAATAAATAGAATAAAATAGAATAAATAGAACAAAATAGAATCAATGGAATAAAGTGGAATCAATAGAATAAAGTGAATAAATCGAATAAAAGAAATCAAATTAAGTAGAATAAAAGAAATAGAATGAAATTGAGCAAATAAAAATAGAATGGAATGAAAGAAATGGAATGGAATCGAATGGAATGGAATCGAATCAATAAAATAGAAAAAGTGGAATAAACGGAATAAAATGGAATAAAAGAAACGCAGTCGATGAAAAGAAATCAAATGGAACGGAATCAACAGAATAAATCAAATGAAATAGAAGAAAAGAGAATAAAAGAATAAAGTTAAATAGAATAAACGGGATAAAATCAATGGAATCAAAGAAACAGCAGAAAATGGGATCAATCAAAGAGAAAAAAAGGAAGGGACGGAATAAAAATGGAATCAGAAACGAAATGAAATCGGATCGAAGAAATCAAAGCCGATCGAATCAAATCAATGGAACAAAAAGAACTGGATCAATCAATGGAATAAAGTGAAATCAATGGAATAAAAAGAATAAATGGAATAAAGAATTGGGATGGAATAAAGTGAAATCAATGGAATAAAAAGTGAAATCAATGGAATAAAAAGTGAAATCAATGGAATAAAAAGAATCAATGGAATAAAAGTGAAATAAATGGAATAAAGAGCTGGGATGGAATAAAGTGAAAGCAATGGAATAAAAAGTGAAATAAATGGAATAAAAGTGAAATAAATGGAATAAAAAGAATAAATGGAATGAATGGAATCAATAAATGGAATAAAGAATTGGGATGGAATAAAGTGAAATAAATGGAATAAAAAGTGAAATCAATGGAATAAAAAGAATAAATGGAATAAAAAGTGAAATCAATGGAATAAAAAGTGAAATCAATGGAATAAAAAGAATAAATGGAATAAAGAATTGGGATGGAATGGAATAAAAGTGAAATCAATGGAATAAAAAGTGAAATCAATGGAATAAAAAGCTGGGATGGAATAAAGTGAAATCAATGGAATAAAAAGTGAAATAAATGGAATAAAAAGTGAAATCAATGGAATAAAAGTGAAATAAATGGAATAAAAAGAATAAACGGAATAAAGAGCTGGGATGGAATGGAATAAAGTGAAATAAGTGGAATAAAAAGTGAAATCAATGGAATAAAAAGAATAAATGGAATAAAGAATTGGGATGGAATGGAATAAAAGTGAAATAAATGGAATAAAAAGAATAAATGGAATAAAGGGAATCAAATCCATCAATAAACGCCAATAGAACGGCAGGAAATCAATAAAAGAACCGGAATCAATAACAGAGAAAAAATGGAATAAAGAACCAGAAGAGAGAAACAGAGAGGGAAGAGAACGGAATGGAGGGGAATAAATGGAATTAAATCAAGGAATGAAAATGAAATCCATGAGATAAAGAAATGAATTCATTCAATAAAGAAATGAAAATCAAATACGTTAAAGAAAGGAATTGAAATGAAATAAATCAGGTAAATAAATGAAAATGAAATAAATAAAAAAAAAGGAATTAAAATAAATTAATCAAGTAAACAAATGAAAATGAAATCAATTAAATAAAAGAAATACATTGAATTAAATTAAATTAATTAACTGAAGTGAAATAAATGAAATAAATGAAATAAATTAAAAGAAATAAATAAAATAAATTAAAATGAAATCAATGAAATCAAGACAATAAATACATTAAAATAAATAAATAAATGAAATAAATTCAGTAAATAAAGAAATAAAATCAATAAAATGAAAATGAAATAAAGAAATAAATATAGGAAATAAATGAAATGAAAGAAATGAAAGAAAGAAATGAAATAAAGAAATGAAAATTAAATAAATGAATTAAAATGAATACATTAAATAAAGTCATGAAAATGAAATTAAATTAATTAATTAATTAAAGGAAAAAATTAAAAGCCAAGGGAGTTAAAGGAAATCCACCAAAAGGAACCGAACCAACAGCAGAGAATAAATGGAATAAAAAGAGCTCGAATCGATAGAAGAGAATAAATAAAGATAAAAATAAAAATAAAAATAAAAATAAAAATCATTGGGAAGGAACAGGAGAGGAGAAATGGAATAAAAGCGACGAAGGAAGGGAACGGGATTGGATGGAAGGAATAAAAATAGAAAAGGTGGAATCACTGGAATGGAAGGGAATAAATGGAATTAAATCCATAAAATTCAGTGGAATCAATAGAGAGAAAAAATTGGAATAAAATAGAATAAAATGGAATAAATGGAATTAAATAAATGGAATTAAATCCATAAAATTCAGTGGAATCAATAGGAGAGAAAAAATGGAATCAGTGGAATAGAATAGAATGGAATGAAATAAATGGAATTAAATCAATAAAATTAAATTGAATCAATGGAATAGAAAAAAATGGAATAAAATGGAACAGAATGAAATAAATGGAATGAAATCAATGGAATTAAATCCATAAAATTCAGTGGAATCAATAGAGAGAAAAAATGGAATAAAATAGAATAAAATGAAATAAATGGAATGAAATAAATGGAATTAAATCAAAATTCAAGGGAATCAATAGGAGAGAAAAAAATGGAATCAATAGAATAGAATAGAATGGAATGAAATCAATGGAATGAAATCAATAAAATTAAATGGAATCAATGGAATAGGAAAAATTGGAATAGAATAGATTGGAATGAAATAAATGGAAATAAATCAAAATTCAAGGGAATCAATAGGAGAGAAAAAATGGAATCAATGGAATAGAATAGAATGGAATAAATGGGATGAAATAAATGGAATGAAATCAATAAAATTAAATGGAATCAATGGAATAGGAAGAATTGGAATAAAATGAAATAAAGGGAATGGAATCAATAAAATTCAATGGAATCAATGGAGCAGAAGAGAAGAGAATGAAATAAAGAGGAAAACCAATCAAAGGGGATCAATAAAAGAATTAAAACCGAATAAAATGGGATCAATGAAATCATTGCAATCCAAGGGGATCAATAAAGGAATTAAAGTAGAATAAAAAGGACTAAACAGAAGAATCGAAATCGAATCCAGTGGGATCAATAAAAGAGTGGGAGCAGGATCCAGTGGGATGGATGAAGGAAAAGGAGGAATTCCGGAGGCTGAGGAGCCGGGAAAGGCGGCCCGGGATCCACGCGGAGCGGCCAGCGACTGTGCCGGGGGATGGGATGTTCCCGATCCCGATCCCGTTCCAGCTGTGCCAGGGGATGGGATGTTCCTGTTCCCATTCCCATTCCCATTCCAGCTGTGCCAGGGGATGGGATGTTCCCGATCCTGATCCCGATCCCGTTCCCATTCCAGCTGTGCCACGGGGATGGGATGTTCCCGATCCCATTCCTGTTCCCGTTCCAGCTGTGCCACCAGGATGGGATGTTCCCGATCCCATTCCTGTTCCCGTTCCAGCTGTGCCACGGGGATGGGATGTTCCCGATCCCATTCCTGTTCCCGTTCCAGCTGTGCCACGGGGATGGGATGTTCCTGATCCCATTCCCGATCCCATTCCAGCTGTGCCACGGGGATGGGATGTTCCTGATCCCATTCCTGTTCCCGTTCCAGCTGTGCCACGGGGATGGGATGTTCCTGATCCCGTTCCTGTTCCCGTTCCAGCTGTGCCAGGGGATAGGATGTTCCCGTTCCCATTCCCATTCCCGTTCCAGCTGTGCCACCAGGGTGGGATGTTCCCATTCCCATTCCAGCTGTGCCAGCGGCACGGGATATTCCCGTTCCTGTTCCCGTTCCCATTCCCATTCCCGTTCCAGCTGTGCCACCGGGATGGGATGTTCCCGTTCCCGTTCCCACTCCCATTCCCATTCCCATTGCCACTGCCAGCTCCCACTGAGATGTTCCCGTTCCACTGGCCGCTCCCATTCCCACTCCCGTTCCACTGGGACGCTCCCATTCCCATTCCCATTCCCATTCCCACTCCCACTCCCACTCCCACTCCCATTCCCATCCCATTCCCATTCCCATTCCCATTCCCATTCCCATCCCAGCTCTCACTGGGCCGCTTCCATTCCCATGGAGCAGCTCCCACTGGGCCGCTCCCATTCCCATCCCACTCCCATTGCCATTCCCATTCCCAGCTCCCACTGAGATGTTCCTGATCCACTGGGACGCTCCCATTGCCACTCCAGCTCCCACTGGGATGCTTCTGTCCCACTGGGACACTCCCATTCCCATGGAGCAGCTCCCACTGGGATGCTCCCATTCCCACTCCCATTCCCACTCCCAGTCCCATTCCCAGTCCCATTCCCATTCCCACTCCCATTCCCATTCCCATTCCCATCCCAGCTCTCACTGGGCCACTTCCATTCCCATGGAGCAGCTCCCACTGGGATGTCCCTGTCCCACTGGGCCGCTCCCATTCCCATCCCAGCTCTGACTGGGATGTTCCCATTCCCACTCCAGCTCCCACTGGGCCGCTCCCATTCCCATCCCAGCTCTGACTGGGATGTTCCCATTCCCACTCCAGCTCCCACTGGGCCGCTCCCATTCCCATTCCCACTCCCATTGCCATTCCCATTCCCAGCTCCCACTGAGATGCTCCTGATCCACTGGGCCGCTCCCATTCCCATTCCCATTCCCATTCCCATTCCCATCCCAGCTCTCACTGGGCCGCTCCCATTCCCATGGAGCAGCTCCTGTCCCACTGGGACGCTCCCATTCCATTCCCCCTCCAGCTCCTACTGGGCTGCTCCCATTCCCATTCCCATTCCCATTCCCAGCTCCCACTGAGATGTTCCTGATCCACTGGGACGCTCCCATTCCCATTCCCATTCCCATTCCCATTCCCATTCCCGTCCCAGCTCTCACTGGGCCGCTCCCATTCCCATGCAGCTCCCACTGGGCTGCTCCCATTCCATTCCCACTCCCATTCCCATTCCCATTCCCAGCTCCCACTGAGATGTTCCTGATCCACTGGGACGCTCCCATTGCCACTCCAGCTCCCACTGGGATGCTTCTGTCCCACTGGGACACTCCCATTCCCATGGAGCAGCTCCCACTGGGCCACTCCCATTCCCACTCCCAGTCCCATTCCCAGTCCCATTCCCATTCCCACTCCCATTCCCATTCCCATTCCCATCCCAGCTCTCACTGGGCCACTTCCATTCCCATGGAGCAGCTCCCACTGGGCTGCTCCCATTCCATTCCCACTCCCATTCCCATTCCCATTCCCAGCTCCCACTGAGATGTTCCTGATCCACTGGGCCGCTCCCATTCCCATTCCCATTCCCATTCCCATTCCCATCCCAGCTCTGACTGGGATGCTTCCATTCCCACTCCAGCTCCCACTGGGCCGCTCCCACTCCCATTCCCACTCCCATTCCTACTCCCACTCCCACTCCCACTCCCACTCCCATTCCCATTCCCACTCCCATTCCCATTCCCATCCCAGCTCTCACTGGGCCACTTCCATTCCCATGGAGCAGCTCCCACTGGGCCGCTCCCATTCCATTCCCACTCCCATTCCCATTCCCATTCCCAGCTCCCACTGAGATGTTCCTGATCCACTGGGACGCTCCCATTGCCACTCCAGCTCCCACTGGGACACTCCCATTCCCATGGAGCAGCTCCCACTGGGATGCTTCCATTCCCACGGAGCAGCTCTCAGTAGGATGCTCCCATTCCATTCCCCCTCCAGCTCCCACTGGGACGCTCCCATTCCCACTCCCACTCCCATTCCCATTCCCACTCCCACTCCCACTCCCATTCCCATTCCCGTCCCAGCTCTCACTGGGCCACTTCCATTCCCATGGAGCAGCTCCCACTGGGATGTCCCTGTCCCACTGGGCCGCTCCCATTCCCATCCCAGCTCTGACTGGGATGTTCCCATTCCCATTCCCACTCCAGCTCCCACTGGGACGCTTCCATTCCCATGGAGCAGCTCCTGTCCCACTGGGCCGCTCCCATTCCCATCCCAGCTCTGACTGGGACACTCCCATTCCCATTCCCACTCCCATTCCCACCCCAGCTCCCCCGGACCAGCTCCCACCCTCCCACCCCGCACTCCCTCTCCCTCTCCCGCTCACCATGAGGGAGTGGCGGTTGGCCGAGAGCAGCCCGGTGCCGTAGCCCGAGGCCAGGCCGGCCATGGCGCCGTTGTGGGCGGCCCCCAGCAGCCCGTGCACGTCGCCGTGCGCCGCGGCCATGGCGGGCGCCGGCCCCACCGCGTGGTTCCGCAGCACGTGGATGGCGTCGTCCAGGCGCTCCAGGCGGTCCTCGATGCGGCTCTGCTGCGCGGCGGGAGGCAAAGGCGGCACCGGCGTCAGCGCCGCGCCGGCCACGCGGGGCTCCCTGCTCGACCCTGCCGGCCCGGGGCCACCAAACCCTGGGGGCTGGATCCTGGGATTGGATCCCTGGGATTGAACCCTGGGATTGAACTCTGGGGGCTGGATCCTGGGATTGAATCCCTGGGATTGAACTCTGGGGGCTGGATCCGGGGATTGAATCCCTGGGATTGAACCCTGGGATTGAACTCTGGGATTGAACCCTTGGGATTGAACCCTGGGGGCTGGATCCAGGGACTGGATCCTGGGATTGAATCCTGGGATTGAACCCTGGGGGCTGGATCCTGGGATTGAATTTTGGGATTGAACCCTGGGGGCTGGATCCAGGGACTGGATCCTGGGATTGAATCCCTGGGATTGAACCCTGGGGGCTGGATCCGGGGATTGAACCCTGGGATTGAATCCTTGGGATTGAACCCTGGGGGCTGGATCCTGGGATTGGATCCCTGGGATTGAATCCCTGGGATTGAACCCTTGGGATTGAACCCTGGGGGCTGGATCCGGGGATTGAATCCCTGGGATTGAACTCTGGGGGCTGGATCCTGGGATTGAACCCTTGGGATTGAATCCCTGGGATTGAACCCTGGGGGCTGGATCCAGGGACTGGATCCTGGGATTGAATCCCTGGGATTGAACTCTTGGGATTGAACCCTGGGACTGAACCCTGGGATTGAACCCTGGGATTGAACCCTGGGGGCTGGATCCTGGGATTGGATCCCTGGGATTGAACTCTTGGGATTGAACCCTGGGATTGAACCCTGGGATTGAATCCCTGGGATTGAACCCTTGGGATTGAACCCTGGGGGCTGGATCCTGGGATTGAATCCCTGGGATTGAACTCTGGGGGCTGGATCCTGGGATTGAATCCCTGGGGGCTGGATCCTGGGATTGAATCCTTGGGATTGAACCCTGGGGGCTGGATCCGGGGATTGAACCCTTGGGATTGAACCCTGGGGGCTGGATCCTGGGATTGAATCCCTGGGATTGAATCCCTGGGATTGAACTCCTGGGATTGACCCCTTGGGATTGAACCCTTGGGATTGAACTCTTGGGATTGAACCCTGGGATTGAACCCTGGGATTGAACTCTTGGGATTGAACCCTTGGAATTGAATCCTCAGGGCTGAATCCTGAGGTTTGAATCCTTGGGATTGAACCCTGGGGGTTGAATCCTTGGGATTGAACCCTTGGGATTGAATCCTTAGGGCTGAATCCTTGGGATTGAATCCTCAGGATTGAATCCTTGGGATTGAATCCTTCGGACTGAATCCTTAGGATTGAATCCTTAGGGTTGAATCCATAGGACTGAACCTTTAGGATTTGATCTTTAGGATTAAATCCTCAGGACTGAACCTTAGGATTGAACCTTCAGGACTGAACCTTTAGGATTTGATCTTTAGGATCCTTTGATTTCCTGGGGTTTTTCCCTCCGTTCCCACCCCCCCACTCCCGTTTTTTAAGGAATTCTGCTTCCCCAAGGCCGCGGTTCAGGACGGGGACCCCGAGTGCAGCTTCGATTTTCATGGGCAGAACAGGTTCAACGATTCCTCATGAACGGAAACCGGGCCGGGCCAGCGCAGCCCTCGAGCTCTCGGCAGAGTTTGCGCGAGGTCGGAATGAAAGCGGGATTGGAACCGGGATTCCAAAAAACGGGAACGGAAACCGAAAAGAAACCGAAAAAAACCCCAAAAAAGAAAGAGAAGGAAAGGAACAAATCCGAGTTTCCGTCGCGGTTCGGCTCCGAGCGGGATTTTCCTCCCCCCAGCTGCTCCCGGGATCGCACGGACGCGGAGGGAGAGGAGCCAGCGGCTCCTGCGGCCCCTCCCAGCCGGGGGCTCCTACAGGGACAATTCCCGTGGGATGGGGAAGCTCAGCAGGACAATTCCCAGGGAAACCCTCAGCAGGACCATTCCCGTGGGAAGGAGATCCTGGAGAACCTGCACAGGACCATTCCCAAGGGCCGGGGATCCTGGAGAACCCGGCAGAGCTGCTGCAGCTCCTCAGCCGAGGCCTCCACCTTCCCACCTCCGCGGGAAAGCCGGGAGAGCCCTGGGATCCGTCGGAACGAGGAATTCCGTGCAGGGGTGGGAAGAGCAGTCCAGGCTGATCCCTAACTGCGGCAAATTCCCGACACTTCCCGCCGAGCCCAACGGCCGGCCAGGAGGGCAGCAGAGGACACCGGAGTCTCCAACTCCTCAGCATTCCAGAGGGAAAGGTGACAAATTCCACCCCCATCCCAGCCCGGGACGCTCAGCCCACCGGAATTCCCGGTGGAGAGGACACCACCTGCAGCATTCCATGGGAGAGGAGCCATCCCCTTCCCTGCTCCACCAGGAGATCCCTGAGCAGCATCTCCTCATCCCATGGGATCCCTGACCATCCTCTCCTCACTCCATGGGATCCCTGACCAGCATCCCCTCACTCCATGGGATCCCCGAGCATCCTCTCCTCATCCCACGGGATCCCTGACCATCCTCTCCTCATCCCATGGGATCCCTGAGCATCCTCTCCTCATCCCATGGGATCCCTGAGCAGCATCCCCTCATCCCATGGGATCCCTGACCATCCTCTCCTCATCCCATGGGATCCCTGACCATCCTCTCCTCATCCCATGGGATCCCTGACCATCCTCTCCTCACTCCATGGGATCCCTGACCATCCTCTCCTCATCCCATGGGATCCCTGAGCATCACTTCCCTCACTCCAGGATCATTCCCTCACTCCATGGGGTCTCTGATCCTCACTCCAGGATCATTCCCTATGGGAAGGACCCTCGACATCACCTCCATTGCTCCATGGGGACTCTGATCATCCCCTCCCTCATTCCCGGACCATTCCCTGCTCCACCAGGATCCCTGACCATCACTTCCCTCATTCCCGGACCATTCCCTGCTCCACCAGAATCCCTGACCATCACTTCCCTCATTCCCGGACCATTCCCTGCTCCATGAGGATCCCTGGCCATCACTTCCCTCATTCCCGGACCATTCCCTGCTCCACGAGGATCCCTGACCATCCCTTCCCTCACTCCTGGACCATTCCCTGTTCCACGAGGATCCCTGGCCATCACTTCCCTCACTCCTGGACCATTCCCTGTTCCACGAGGATCCCTGACCATCACTTCCCTCATTCCCGGACCATTCCCTGCTCCATGAGGACTCTGATCATCCCCTCCCTCACTCCTGGACCATTCCCTGCTCCATGAGGATCCCTGACCATCACTTCCCTCACTCCTGGACCATTCCCTGCTCCATGAGGATCCCTGACCATCCCTTCCCTCATTCCTGGATCATTCCCGTCCCCTCCCTCATTCCTGGACCATTCCCTGCTCCATGAGGATCCCTGACCATCCCTTCCCTCATTCCCGGACCATTCCCTGCTCCATGAGGATCCCTGGCCATCACTTCCCTCATTCCCAGACCATTCCCTGCTCCATGAGGATCCCTGACCATCACTTCCCTCATTCCCGGACCATTCCCTGCTCCACCAGGATCCCTGACCATCACTTCCCTCATTCCCGGACCATTCCCTGCTCCATGAGGATCCCTGACCATCACTTCCCTCACTCCTGGACCATTCCCTGCTCCATGAGGATCCCTGACCATCACTTCCCTCATTCCCGGACCATTCCCTGCTCCATGAGGATCCCTGACCATCACTTCCCTCACTCCTGGACCATTCCCTGTTCCACGAGGATCCCTGGCCATCACTTCCCTCACTCCTGGACCATTCCCTGTTCCACGAGGATCCCTGGCCATCACTTCCCTCACTCCTGGACCATTCCCTGTTCCACGAGGATCCCTGACCATCACTTCCCTCATTCCCGGACCATTCCCTGCTCCATGAGGACTCTGATCATCCCCTCCCTCACTCCTGGACCATTCCCTGCTCCATGAGGATCCCTGACCATCACTTCCCTCACTCCTGGACCATTCCCTGCTCCATGAGGATCCCTGACCATCCCTTCCCTCATTCCTGGATCATTCCCGTCCCCTCCCTCATTCCTGGACCATTCCCTGCTCCATGAGGATCCCTGACCATCCCTTCCCTCATTCCCGGACCATTCCCTGCTCCATGAGGATCCCTGGCCATCACTTCCCTCATTCCCAGACCATTCCCTGCTCCATGAGGATCCCTGACCATTCCTTCCCTCATTCCCGGACCATTCCCTGCTCCACAAGGATCCCTGGCCTCCCTCACCCCACGGGCCGCTCCGTCCTGCACCGGCCGCAGCTTCCCCTTCCCATCGCTCCTGATCCCATCATTCCCTGTCCCGAGAGCAGCGCGCCGGGAAGGGCCGGGAAGGGAAGGGAAGGGCTGAGACACCGCGGGGTCGTTAAGAGCGAGTCGCTAACGAGAGCCGGAGGCGGAGCGGGGCGCTAATGAAGACATACCAGGGAGTGTAAGGGACCTTCATAATTGGGAGATGATGACGCTTGACCTCCATTCCTAGACCAAACAGCTGTTCCTGCTAACAAGTAAAACCGGAATTACCGTTAGAACTCGGCCCAGCAAATCCCCGCCTCCGGCTCGCGCCGGCCGCGCCGCAGCATCCGAGGCACCGACTCCCGCAGGCTCGGCCACCCGCGGGTCGGGCAAAGCCCGGCTGCGCTGAGCTCGGCTCTGCTAAGCTCGGCTCTGCTAAGCTCGGCTGCGCTAAGCTCGGCTCTGCCGCCGCGGGAGGAAAAGGGGGTGCTGCTCTCCGAGGGGAAGGAGGGCAAAGCAGCTTTTCCCGCTCCTCTCCCAACGGCTCCGGCAGCGGCCGTTCTTTGGGATCCTCGGAGCGACGCCTGCGGGCACTGAAGCGTTCCCACACGGAGCGGGCTTTGTTGGGAATGAGCCGGGCTAGGCTGGAGCTCCGGGCAAAGCTTTCCGTCTCTGGCTCTTGCTTATCCCTGTCCTGGGGGTTTGTTCCCTTGGGATGATCGGGAGTCGGGAGGCGGCTTTGGGGAAAAGCTGCAAATCTTGGGAATAAAGGCTAAAATCTCCGAATCCTGGAATTCTTGGGCTTGGGAGGGACCTTGAGAGGTCGGCGCTCAACACTTGCGGCTCCTCCTGAAATCCTTTACCGGATTTCTGGCACTGCCTTCTCCCCTTTCCCAAAATTCTCAGGGAATTTCTCCCTCTGGCTCAGCCCCTTCCATGGGGAAAGGAAGGAGACTCCTGGGGCCGGGCAGCCTAAACGTTGGGATAATCCCAGGGAAAACGAGGGCGGGAAGCTGCTTTGGGAGCCCCTCTGCCACCTGCCGGGGCGGCTTCCGTAGCTTCCGCGGGATGGAGGCGGAGGTGGGATTCTCCCGCATCGTCCTGCGCCATCCCTGCTTCCCGGAGGGGCTCGTCCCCGCGGGATGCTGCCGGGATTCCCGGGAATTCCCAGCTTTCCCTGTCCTACGCTCGGGATTCCCGGTGAGTTCGAACAGCGGGATTCTGGAATCGTGGGATCCACACTTGGCCTCAAGGAGAGGGAAAAAGCCAGGAGGGATTTTCCAGAGGGGTGGGATGCGCTGCCCGCAAGGAGCAGCCAAACCCTCACAGGTTAAAAACTGGGAATTCTAATTCCAGGGAATATCCCAAAGCCCTGATGCTCGTGGGAACAACCCCGAGCCTCGGGATTTGTTCCCTCGGGAACATCCCGAGTCGAGCGGGTTTGGGGAAAACCTGCAAATCCTGGGAATAAAATCTCCAGATCCTGGAATCCTGGAACGCTTGGGCTTGCAAGGGACCTTTAAAGGTCAATCCAGGTTGCTCCAAGCTTCCCTAAAAATCCTCGCTGCTCTCCGAATTCCCTGGATTTGGTTCGGAACCGTCTCCCCGCGGCCGATCCCGACTCCCCGGGAGGGAAGGACGGATGGAGCACGGAGTTTTTGGGAAGCTCGGGACAACCTGCTCTCCGCTGAGGGAATCTGGGCTGCGCAGCTGCCCGGCAGCCCCGCGGGAGCTCGTTCCGGCATCTCTTCCCAGAAAAAACCACCACCTTAGGAAAACTTCAGTAAAAGAGAATGGAACAATACCTGAGAGAGAAGGGGGAGAACCGACAGGAGTTGAAGGATTTGATGAAAAGCTGTTGTTGGTGTGATCTGGAGAATAGATCTTCAAAAGATGAATCACAATTAATCTAAAGCCGACACATCCCGATGCCAAAAAAAAAAAGACCTTGGAATTCTTATGCAATTCCCGACATTTCAACGAGAGCAGGCCAGGCGCGAAAAGCCTCCCGATTCCGACGGAGCCCACGGATTCCGAGCTCCCAAAGGCTTCGTGCCGAGATGCATCTCGGTAGGAGATGCAGGAAGCTGCACGCCTTCCCTTGGGAAGGGATTCCCGGGATTGGGATGATCCCAGGGATCGGCTGGGCCACGGTTTTAGTGGCTCGACTTCCTCGTATGAACCGGTGTCATGAGAACTCAGAGGAACCCACTGTGCCCAGAAAATACCGGAATGCTCCCGCTCCAAGGGCAGCGCTGCCGGCCGGGATAACGGGAGCGGGGCGGGAACATCCCGGCCGGGCTGGGATACTCGGGCTCCCGTTATCCCGGCCCAAGGGATATTCCGGCTCCCGTTATCCCGGCCCGAGGCGGGAACCGCTGCCTTCAACCACGGGGAGCTGCCAGGAAACGGAGTCCAGGAAATTCCGAAGGAATCCTGCGGCTGCGGGCCGGCCTCCCTCTCCCATGGGAACGGGGGCCAAACCTTCCCTCTCCCCGTTCCTCTCCTTCCCTAAATCCGGGCTGTCCCAACCCCCTTTGCCCGGACTGTCCCTATTCCCGTGGATTTGCTGCTCGTCTCGGCCAACTGCAGCCGCCCCCAGGGGACTCCAACTCAAATTCCAAAGGGTGAAAACGGGAATTCCAAAGTGTTTCCTTACAGAGGCGAGTGCTTTTCCCAGCGCGTCCCCGGTCTGCGAGCTGCCCGCGGCTCCGCTTCCTCTGTTGGCTGCGAAACACAGAATTCCCGCTCAGAATTCCCGCATTTCCCCCGGGAAACGTTCCCTGACTCCTGTTCCTGGGTTATTCCACAGGGAAAACTGGCCTTGGATCCTTTCCTCGGATCCGGGGGTTTGTTTTCCGCAGCCTCGGCGGAGCAGGGGAAGGTTTGGGAATGTCGGGATCGTCTCATTCCGACGCCACAGGATGGGGTTTTCCCACCAGCCCAGGCTGCTCCAAGCTGGCTTTGGGCACTTCCAGGGATGGGGGAAGCAGGGAATAAAATCTGGGAATTCCCTCAAGGAAGAGCATCGGGAATGACATCGCAGGGTGCTTCCCTCAGGGAATGAAGGGATATTCCTGATATTCCTGCTTGGAAAAGCCAGGCAGGAAGGAGCAACGCCCTGGGAGCTGCTCCACACTGGGAATGGGGAATGGGGAATGGCTCATCCCATCCCAACCCTTTTCCGTGGGCGCTCCGAGCCCCTGGAACACCGGCAGGGACGGGAGAGCTGCGAGCCAGGGTGGGGATCGAGCCCCTCCTTTGTTCCCAGCCTTCCCAGTCCGGAAGCACGGCCCTAATCCGAACCACGTGTGCCCGACTCGCTCCGGGAGAGGCTTCGGGATTTCCCGGCTGGGAATGTTTCGGGAATATCCCGGTTGTGCCGAGGGCCGGGAATGCTCACCCAGGATGGAGTCGGTGCCGTTGGCGGGCGGCGTGCACGAGGACGCGCTGTAGTGGTTCGTGCCGCTCCGGTGGAACGTGGACATCGGGGGCAGGCTGGAGTTGATGTCGGCCGAGGAGTGCGATGGGTAGCTCTGGAAAAGCGGGAAAACGGGGAATGGCAGCGTGTGGAGAGGAGGGAAGGGGTTTTTAGGGATCGCATCCCACTCCCTGGGTGATTCCAAGCTGCCCTTAAACACTTCAGGGTGGGAATCCAGAGGGAAAACTGGGAAAGCTGGGCCAGTCCCGCAGGGTAAACTGGGAATCGCACACTTTGGGATGGAAATCCCAAGTTTTTCCGGGAACGCCACCCCAATCCCTCCCGTGCCCCGCTCCGTACCAGGCGCTCGTGCGGGTGCAGGCTGCAGTAGCTGCCGGCCTGGCCGAGGTGCGAGGAGCCGCCCAGCATTCCCCCGTAGCCGGCCTGGTTCATCCCGCTGGACGAGCTCCAGGGATCGCTGCCGTGGTGGCCATCTGCAACACGGAAACCTGGGAATGGCACCGGGAACGGCACCGGGAACGGCACCGGGAACGGCGCCGGGAATGGCACCGGGAACGGCACCGGGAACGGCACCAGGAACGGCACCGGGAACGGCACCGGGAACGGCACCGGGAACGGCACCGGGAACGGCACCGGGAAGTGCGGCCGGCAGCCCCCAACCCGTGGCAAGGGGCGCTTCCCACCGGGCTGGGCTGCTCCAAGCCCGCTGTGAGGATTCAATATCCTGAAAATCCTCTGAAATCCTTGGAATTCCAGGAGGTTCGTTACCGAGATAAAAAACAAAGAGGCAAAATTCCCTCATGGGAAAGCCCTGGAATGATCCCTGGAATTGCCCCAAAAAGCCCCGGATGTGGCACTCGGGGCCACGGAGAATTTGACCTTGGAGAGCTTTTCCGGCCTCACTATTCCACGATCCCGATCTTTGCCAGGGAATTACTGTGCCCCAAACGCAGCACAAAGCCAGGAGCCGGATTTTCCTGGGTTTTCCAAACTCCGGGAATGTTCTCAAGGAATCGATCCCCTGATTTCATGGAGCAGCAAAACCCCGGAAGCTCCGAGCTCCAATTCCGGGGATGCACAAATCCTCATTTTTACGGGAACGAGCCCAAAAAGCTCCCCCGGAGGAGGGAAAGGATGGAAAAAAGGACGGGAATGGAATTTTCCCTCTTACCTTGCATGAAGAAGGAGCTGGGAAAAGTGCTGGCTGCTGGTTTGGAGGATGGAAAACCGGGAGAATCCCGGTTGTAGTCGGCGGTGCTCGCCGACGGAGCATAAACCTGCGGGGAAAAGCCTCCTTTAGGCAACTCCGACCCCAAAAACCGGGAATTTCCCCCCAGACCCCCTCACAGCATCCCAGAACTCTCCGGGAACGCAAAACCTCCTGGAGCCACACGGCTGGGAATCAATTCCCAGCTCCCAAAGCGGCTCCGGGCTGACATTTTCCAGCCCGAACCAGGGATGTTTGGATGAAGTCTGGATTTCTGGGAATCGAATTATCCCGCAGATGTGCAGATGTTCTTCCTGCCGCCCCCCGGAGCCGAGAATAAACAGGAACTGGGAACAATGCGGGCTTTTTTTGGGACGGGAGCCTGCGGAGTTCACCCGGCTCTGCAGGGCTGGAAGGAGCTCAAAAACTTGGGAATTTTCCTAAAAAAAAACCCCCCAACCTCCCGATTTTGAATCAACAACGTAAATTACAACCAGATCCCAGGATATGAAATTCCCAGGGATCCCTCAAAACCTGGAGCAGCACGGGACCACCAGCACGGAGCGCACGCACCGGGGGAGAGCAACCTCCTCCTTCCCTCGGGATTATTCCCGTTATCCTGGGCCAAAACTCGCGTTTATTCCCGGTTTTCCCTAATCCGGCGGAGCCTCCTGCAACCTGCCGGGAATACGGGCCGGACTCCTCCCGTTTCGGAGGGAATCACGAGCCCAAATCCCCCCAGGCCGGGCCAGGCAGATGAAGGGAATTCCGCGCTTCCGGCGGGGTTGGTTCCCGCTCTCCAGATGGCCGGGAAGGCTGAATCCCGAATCCCGACTCCCGAACTGCCGGCATCTCCGCCATGAAAATGGATTCCTTCCTGCCTCCATTTTGAAGCAGGCGGCGGATCGCAGCACTTGGCACGGCGCCCGCTGCCGACGCTCGCACGGAGCAGGGAAGCGGAATCCGGCCGGGAAGCGCGGCTGGAAAAGCGCCCGGCTCGTAGAAAACCCCCGAAAGCAGAGAGCCAAAAGAAAGGTTGGGAATACCCCACGGGAATATCGACGGCACAACCCTGCCAGGGCCAAAGCGGCGCTCCGAAGCCCGGGAAACGCCGGGAGCGAGTCCCAGGAATCCCCGGGGATTGTTCGGATGGATAAAACAAGAGGCGGCACAACCGGAGCGAGCCGGAATCCCGGAACGCCGAGCGGGAGGCTCCCAACGCCACGCCGGGAGCCGGGAGAGCAATTCCCGCCACGTGCCGGCACCGACGGCCCCGCTGCCTCCCAAGGAACGGCAAAGGCCGGGATCCGGGAAGGGGCTTTGGGAAAGCAAACGGGCGGGAGGCAGCGCGGAACGCCAGGATCCGGGGGTGGAAGGAGCGCCCAGGAGCGCCCAGGGACGTGGCCGGGCTGCCCTGGATCCCGGCAAACGTCCGAGGCCAGGCTGGATGGGGCTGGGAGAAACCTGGAGAGAGCAAGGTGGCCCTGCCGAGCACATGGATCCCCTCTGGAAACCGGGAATGCTCCGTAGGCAGGGGCCAAACCGGGGAGAAATCCGGAATTAATTAAAAACCATGGAGGGATCCCGTTTTTCCTTCCTTCCCGAGCCCCCGAGGGACACGGCCAGCGCTGCTCCGGCTCCTCCGTCACGCCAGAGACTCCCGCACTCTGTTCTAGGGGGAAATTCCCTCGGGTTTGAGGGAAAAACTCCCTCAGTTTTAGGGGAAAATGCCCTCAGTTTTAGTGAAAAATTCCCTCAGGTTTTAGGGAAAAATGCCCTCAGTTTTAGCAAAAAATTCCCTCAGTTTTAGGGAAAAAATTTCCTCAGTTTTAGGGAAAAACTCCCTCAGTTTTAGGGAAAAATGCCCTCAGTTTTAGTGAAAAACTACCTCAGTTTTAGTGAAAAATTCCCTCAGGATTTAGGGAAACATTCCCTCAGCTTTTAGGGAAAAACTCCCTCAGTTTTAGGGAAAAATTGCCTCAGTTTTAGGGAAAAATTTCCTCAGTTTTAGGGAAAAATCCCCTCAGGTTTTAGGGAAAAATGCCCTCAGTTTTAGGAAAAAATTCCCTCAGCTTTTAGGGAAAAACTCCCTCAGTTTTAGGGAAAAACTCCCTCAGTTTTAGGGAAAAATTGCCTCAGTTTTAGGGAAAAATTACCTCAGACTGAGTGAAAATTTTCCTCAGGTTTAGTGAAAAAATTCCCTCAGTTTTAGGGAAAAATTTCCTCAGCTTTTAGGGAAAAATCCCCTCAGTTTTAGGGAAAAATGCCCTCAGCTTTTAGGGAAAAACTCCCTCAGTTTTAGGGAAAAATTGCCTCAGACTGAGTGAAAGTTTTCCTCAGGTTTAGTGAAAAAATCCCTCAGTTTTAGGGAAAAATTCCCTCAGGTTTTAGGGAAAAATTCCCTCAGGATTTAGTGACAAATTTTCCTCAGGTTTTAGGGCAAGATTTCCTCAGTTTTAGTGAAAAAATTCCCTCAGTTTTACTGAAAAGTTGCCTCACGTTTTAGGGAAAAGCTTCCTCAGTTTTCAGGGAAAAATTCCCTCAGGTTTTAGGGATAAATCCCTTCCATTTTAGTGACAATTTTCCTGAGTTTTAGTGACAAATTCCCTCACATTTTGGGCAAAAATTCCCTCAGGTTTTAGTGACAAATTCCCACAGACTGAGTGAAAATTTTCCTCAGGTTTAGTGAAAAAATCCCTCAGCTTTTAGTGCCAATTTTCCTCAGTTTTAGGAAAAAATTCCCTCGGGATTTAGTGACAAATTTTCCTCAGGTTTTAGGGCAAGATTTCCTCAGTTTTAGTGAAAAAAATCCCTCAGTTTTTAGGGAAAATCCCCTCAGGTTTAGAGAAAAATTCCCCCAGTTTTAGTGAAAAGTTCCCTCGCATTTTAGGGAAGAACTTCCTCAGTTTTTAGGGAAACATTTCCTCAGGTTTTAGGGAAAAGTTCCCTCAGGTTTGGTGACAATTCTCCTCAGTTTTTAGGGAAAAATTCCCTCAGATGGAGCGAAAAATTTCCTCAGTTTTAGTGACAAATTCCCTCACATTTTGGGCAAAAATTCCCTCAGGTTTCAGGGAAAAAGTCCCTCAGACTGAGTGAAAATTTTCCTCAGGTTTAGTGAAAAAATCCCTCAGGTTTTAGGGACAAATTCCCTCACATTTTAGTGCCAATTCCCCTCAGATTTTAGGGAAAATCCCCTCAGGTTTAGAGAAAAATTCCCTCACATTTTAGTGAAAAGTTCCCTCACGTTTTAGGGAAAAATTCCCTCCATTTTAGTGACAATTTTCCTCAGTTTTAGTGACAAATTCCCTCACATTTTGGGCAAAAATTTCCTCAGGTTTTAGGGAAAAATTCCCTCATGTTTTAGGGACAAATTCCCTAACATTTTAGTGCCAATTCCCCTCAGGTTTTAGGGAAAATCCCCTCAGGTTTTAGAGAAAAATTCCCTCAGTTTTAGTGAAAAGTTCCCTCAGGTTTTAGGGAAAAATTCCCTCAGTTTTAGGGACAAATTCCCTCACGTTTTAGAGAAAAATTCCCTCAGTTTTAGTGAAAAAATTCCCTCAGGTTTTAGGGAAAAGTTACCTCAGGTTTGGTGAAAATTCTCCTCAGGTTTCAGGGACAAATTCTCTCAGTTTTAGAGAAAAATTCCCTCAGTTTTAGGGACAAATTCGCTCAGGTTTTAGGGACAAACTCCCTCCATTTTCAGGAACAAATTCCCTCAGTTTTAGTGAAAAACCCCCTCAGTTTTAGGGACAAATCCCCTCAGTTTTAGGGACAAATTCCCTCAGTTTTAGTGAAAAACCCCCTCAGTTTTAGGGAAAAATTCCCTCAGGTTTTAGAGAAAAATTCCCTCAGTTTTAGGGACAAATTCCCTCAGTTTTAGGGACAAATTCCCTCAGTTTTAGCACCAATTCCCCTCCGTTTTAGCACCGATTCCCCTCAGGCTTCAGGGACAAACTCCCTCCATTTTCAGGAACAAATCCCCTCAGTTTTAGTGAAAAACCCCCTCAGTTTTAGGGACAAATCCCCTCAGTTTTAGGGAGAAATTCCCTCAGTTTTAGGGACAAATTCCCTCCATTTTTAGGGACAAATTCCCCCAGTTTTTAGAGAAAAATTCCCTCAGTTTTAGTGAAAAACCCCCTCAGTTTTAGGGACAAATCCCCTCAGTTTTAGGGACAAATTCCCTCACGTTTTAGTGAAAAATCCCCTCAGTTTTAGGGACAAATTCGCTCATGTTTTAGGGACAAATTCCCTCAGGTTTTAGAGAAAAATTCCCTCAGTTTTAGGGACAAATTCTCTCAGTTTTAGGGACAAACTCCCTCCATTTTCAGGAACAAATCCCCTCAGTTTTAGTGAAAAATTCCCTCAGTTTTAGTGAAAAATCCCCTCAGTTTTAGTGAAAAACCCCCTCAGTTTTAGGGACAAATCCCCTCAGTTTTAGCGCCAATTCCCCTCAGTTTTAGGGACAAATTCTCTCCGTTTTAGCGCCAATTCCCCTCAGGCTTCAGGGACAAACTCCCTCCGTTTTCGTGCCGCTTTTCCCGCTTTTCCCGGGCCATCCCCTCGGCTTTCGGGACCCGTTGCCCGTGACCGGCTGCAGCTTTCCCTAATGCCGGCCACATGTGGGGCGGGCTGGCCGAGGAGCGCGGCGCGTTCCCGGGCAGGGCCGGAAGGAAGCGCCGCCCGCCCGCAATCCGGAGCAGATGTCGGCGCTTCCAGATCTTTCTCCCGGGACACCGGGCCGAGGCCTCGCTCGCTAATTGGGAGCAGCTGAGCTCCGGCCCGCGGAACGGCCCCGGAGCGGGAGCGCGTTCCGGGCCCGCCCCGCGCTCCGGGAAAAACACGCGGAGAGGGCACGGAGCGGGATCCCTGCGGATCCGCGGCCGATCCCGGCTGGAGCGTTCCGAGCTGAACGCTGGGCTCAGCGGGATCGTGGGACGGGGCTGGAAAGGGTTTTAGGGATCGTAACATTCCACGGGCGGGACGGCTTCCGCTATCCCGGATTATTCCAGCCTGGCTTGGGCACTGCCAGGGATCCAGGGGCAGCCGCAGCTTCCCTGGGAATTCCGGCACCATCCCAGCCAGCATTCCCAGATTCCCAGAATCCCTGTCCAGCAGTGGGAGCCATTGCCCCTCATCCCAGCCCTCTCCAGCACCGAAGGAATTCCTGGCTGGGAGGGCACTCCGTGCCTTCCCAGGTTTTCCCTGGAAGTGTCCAAGGCTGGAGCAGCCTGGACAGCGGGCGGTTGGATAATCCCAAAAAGCCCTTCCCACCCAGATCCCGGGATTCTGTGCTCCCTCCGGGATCGGAGCCCTCCCTGTGCTCGCAGCTTCCCGAGTTTTATTCCCTCATCCTGTGCAGCGCAGATGTTTTCCAGATGGGAGAGGCTGAATCCGGGAACGCCCGCGGTTACAGAGGGGTCACGGAAATCCGAGAGGGCAGAGAACCCGATTCCGGACGACGTCATCCCCGGGCAGCGGGAGCATCCCAGATCTGCTCTCCACTTCCTATCCCGGTTTCTCGGGATCGTGGAAGGGTTTGGGATGGAAGGGGCCCTGCAGCTCATCCCGTTCCATCCGTCCCGGAGCATTCCCAAAGCAGGTGGATCCCGGCTCCCGGGATCCCGGAAAAGCCAGAGTTTCCCGAGCGGCCCCACCCCACAGGGATTCGGGAAGGAAAAGGAAAAGCAAAAGGAAAACAGAGAGATGGGAACAGGAGAAATCCCTGGAGGATTCCCAGGGAATTCCAGGGAAAGGCGAGGCCCGGGATTACCGGGACAGCTGGCAGCCACGCCCAGAGAATCCTGGGATGGCTGAGCTTGGAAAATCCCTTTGGGATCACGGAGTCCGAGCACCGGAGCCACATCCAGAGGGTTCCAATCCCTCCAGGAACGGGGATTCCCTTTCCCACGGCTGCCCCATCCCTGGAAGCGCTCCGGGCCACCCCGGAAAAGGCCTGGAGCGCCCTGGGATAGCGGAACGGGACCGGCCTTCCTGTCCCAGGATCCGATGGAATCCAGGCTGGGCCGAGGAGCCGGAAGATCCCGCACCGGACGGAACATTCCCCCCGCGGGATTTTTGGGAAGAGGCGGGTCCTGCTCCCAACCCAGCGCCTCGGAGCCATCCCGGAGCGGGAATTCCGTCCCGTTGGGAAGCGAGGCTCCGGCAGCCTCAGGGAAACTCCGAGGGAAGCGAACGTTTCCCTTTTCCGTCGGAATCCATTAAGAAATCCGGCGGCAAAATCCCTCCGGCTCCGGGGGGACAGCGCCGAGCCCGAGGAAAGGAATTATCCCCGATTACACGGAGCCGACGCCTTCCTCCTGCCCGCATTCCCGATTATCCCGCCCTAATCAGCCCTCCCGGGAGCCACCGCTTCCCTGCCATCCCCTCCCCGCCAAAAGCCGGGAATGAAGGCACCGGCGGCGCTCCCGACTCTTCCCAAAGAACTTTCCCAGCTGTTCCCGCTGCCGCTTCCCAAGGAATCCAAGATGGCGGCCAGGGAAGAAAGGGAGGCGATTCCAAGGAGCTGCGGATCAAAGGCCGGGATCCGAGCGCGTTCCCGGGAATTGAGCGCTGACTAAGCCTGGAAAAAAGCCTGGGAATAAGGAAGGGAAGGATTCCTTAAGCCCATCCCTGCCGCTCCCCGGGAGCCGCCTCGGAATTCCTCCTGCCTCATGGAAAAGCCGCCTCCCAGGAAAAGGGAATTCTGTCCCAGCGAGCAGCTGGAAAATCCAGGGACAGAGATCCCATCCACACAGAGTTCAGAGAACTCTGGGAAAAGTCCCTGAGGAGTGGGAGAATTCCCGGAGATCCTGGAGGATCCTTCACCGCCCCTCGTGCTCCAAGGCTGTGAGGGCAAAACTTCCTCCTAAGGAAAAATCCACTGGAAAATCCGGCTCTGAGGGGTTTTTAGGGAAGGGAAGGCCGTTTTCCAAGGATCCGAGCGATTTAAGGAACCGAGCACCTAAAGGATGAACAATCCCAGGAATCCACGGGGCCAGGGAATGCTGGGGTGCACAGAGGGGTTTCCTGGGATTTTGAAACCCCAAAATTCCAGGGAATTCCCGGTTTCTGGCTGGGGAGAGCAGATCCAAGGGCGGCCTCGGCTCCCGGTTTCTTCCATCCCAAGGATTTCCGGCGCCCCCATCCCACATTTCCCGGGATTTAACGAGCTCCAGACTGTGCTTTTCCCACATCCCGCTCACTGAAAGCCGGACGGGGCCGGGATTTTTCCAGAGAAACCACGGATGCAAATTGGCATTCCCGCGTTTCAAGCGGGAATTTGCATAATGCCGCCTTCACAGCGCAATTATCGGGAAGAAAAGCACGGATCGGGAGCGGCGGGATGAAGGATCCGCCGGATCCGCCGCCCTTATCTGCCGGCGTCAGCGGCTCCCAGAAAAGAGCGGCTGGGAGTCTTTTTTCCTGGGATAAAAGGGAATGTGAAGAACCGGGAATGCGCTCGTGGCAACAGAATTATCCCAACTCCGCATTCCAAGGGTTTTTTCCGGCGGCGTGGAAAAATGGGAGAGGCGGAGGCCGAGCCGACGGAATTCCGAGTTCATCACGCAGGAAAAGCGCGGACGAAGCGGCTTGGGCACGGCAACATTCCCAAAATCCGGGCTCAAAATCCCGGGAATTTCATGGGATGAAGCAGCGGGAGAGCCCGGCCGGAGCACGCGGGTCAGGGAGGGAAAGGGCGGAATTCCCGAGGGAGGGAAGGGAGCTCCGAGGTTGGGAATTCCATGCCTGGGAGGGGCCAAGGCCTGGAGCACCCCGGGATTGGGGAATGTCCCTGCCCATGGATGCGCCTGGATCGGGACGGGCCTGGGATGGCCAAACATCCCAGGATCCCGCGGTTCCAGCACATCCAACGTGGGGAACATCCCAACCCTTCCCGGGAACATTCCGACCTTTCCGGGAAGCGGGATCACCATCCCGACCCACGGATCCCCGGCGCTTCCCGTGCTATCCCACCTTTCCTGCAGGGAGTCACAGGAAAAGCAGCTTCGCATCCCAAATTCCCGAAGCACGCGGAACACGGCGGATCCAGCCTCATCCCAGCCCAATTCCCCAAGGATCGGCGCCGGGAACGCGAGGGATTCGCGGCTTTTCCTGCTGGGAACGGCGTTCATCGGGAAAATCCCGATCCCAACAGCCAGAAGTGTTCCCAAATCCTGGGAATTCAACTCATCCTGACCCCTCAAAATCCATGGATGCCCCGGCATTCCTGCTCCATCTTATCCCGATTATTTGGGCACAGCACCACTCGGCAGCGGAACATTCCCACCATTCCCAACATTCCAACCAAACGTGGGAGAAGCGGACGGCGCGAAATTCAGGGATTCAGCTGAAATCCCCAAGAAAGGAGGAAAATTCCAGCAGGATTTGGGATTTTTGAGCTGGATTGGATATGGATCCATCCTGAGCCTTTAAGCCAGGTTTAACGTGGATTCCTATCCCATGGATCCATCCCCAGCCTTTAATCCAGGTTTAACATGGATTCCTATCCCATGGATCCATCCCCAGCCTTTAATCCAGGTTTAACACGGATTCCTATCCCATGGATCCATCCCAAGCCTTTAAGCCAGGTTTAACATGGATTCCTATCCCATGGATCCATCCTGAGCCTTTGATCCAGGTTTAACATGGATTCCTTTAATCCAGGTTTAACATGGATTCCTATCCCATGGATCCATCCCCAGCCTTTAAGCCAGGTTTAACATGGATTCCTATCCCATGGATCCATCCCCAGCCTTTAAGCCAGGTTTAATGCGGATTCCTATCCCATGGATCCATCCTGAGCCTTTAATCCAGGTTTAACATGGATTCCTATCCCATGGATCCATCCCCAGCCTTTAATCCAGGTTTAACGTGGATTCCTATCCCATGGATCCATCCCAAGCCTTTAATCCAGGTTTAACACAGATTCCTATCCCATGGATCCATCCTGAGCCTTTGATCCAGGTTTAATTTGGATTCCTATCCCATGGATCCATCCCCAGCCTTTAAGCCAGGTTTAATTTGGATTCCTATCCCATGGATCCATCCCCAGCCTTTAATCCAGGTTTAATGTGGATTCCTATCCCATGGATCCATCTCCAGCCTTTAATCCAGGTTTAATTTGGATTCCTATCCCATGGATCCATCCCCAGCCTTTAAGCCAGGTTTAATGTGGATTCCTATCCCATGGATCCATCCTGAGCCTTTAATCCAGGTTTAATTTGGATTCCTATCTCATGGATCCATCCTGAGCCTTTAATCCAGGTTTAACATGGATTCCTATCCCATGGATCCATCCCCAGCCTTTGATCCAGGTTTAACATGGATTCCTATCCCATGGATCCATCCCCAGCCTTTAATCCAGGTTTAATTTGGATTCCTATCCCATGGATTCTGATGGGGGCGCTCCGTGTATTCCGGAGGGACCGACGGATCCGTGTTTTCTCGGGATTTCCTCTCCATTATCCCGATTCCCGATCCCAAAGGATGCTGGGAGTTCATTTGAACACCTGCATTTGAATTTTGGGGTTTTTCTGGATTTTCCTGTATTTTCTAGATTCCAATGGATTCTCTATTTTTAGACATTTTCCGGATTTTTAGACATTTTCCATATTTTTAGCCATTTTCTCTCTTTTTCTGTATTTCCCCTATTTTCAGTATTTTCCCTATTTTAATATATTTTCCGTATTTTCGATATTTTCCATATTCTAAACATATTCCCAAGATTTAAAATATTTTATTTTTCTAGATTTTCTCGATTTTTCTATAATTTATATTTTTATAGCTTTCCTCTATTTTTTATAGATGTGATATTTTAATTTATTTTTGATTTTTCTATTATTATCCTAGATTTTCTAGATTTTTTTGTCTTTTAGATTTTTCTAGACTTCAACTATTTTTCTACATTTTACATTTTTTTTCTATTTTTTCTCTTTTTCTAGATTTTTCTATATTTTAGATTTCTATAACTTTTCCGGGTTTTTCTCTATTTTCTATATTTTAATATTTTTTAGATTTCTATAACTTCTCTGTATTTTTCTCCATTTTCTATATTTTTCTCTTTTTTAGATTTCTATCGATTTTCCACATTTTTCTCTATTTTCTACATTTTTCTCTACTTTCCACATTTTTCTCCATTTTCTCTATATTTTATATTTTTCTCTACTTCCTGCATTTTTACACATTTTACACTTTTACCGTTTTCTCTATTTTTCTAAATTCTACACATTTATAGATTTTCTTTATTTTTATCTATTTAGATATTTTTCTCTATTTTGTCTTTTTCTATATTTAGATATTTTTCTCTATTTTTCTCGATTTTTCTCTTTTTTCCTCTATTATCTATACTTTTCTATATTTTTATCTATTTAGATATTTTTCTCTATTTTCTATCTTTTTCTCGATTTTCAATATTTAGATATTTTTCTCTATTTTCTATCTTTTTATCTATTTAGATATTTTTCTCTATTTTTCTCTTTTTTCCTCTATTATCTATATTTTCTATATTTTTCTATATTTTTCTATATTTTCCATATTTTTATCTATTTAGACATTTTTCTCTATTTTCTGTATTTTTCTCTCTTTTCTACATTTTTCTCGATTTTCTCTATTTAGATATTTTTCTCTATTTTCTACCTTTAGACATTTTTCTCTATTTTCCATATTTTTCTCGATTTTCTATATTTAGATATTTTTCTCTATTTTCTACCTTTAGACATTTTTCTCTATTTTCTATATTTAGATATTTTTCTCTATTTTCTACCTTTAGGCATTTTTCTCTATTTTCTCTACTTTTTCTATTTTCTCTATTTTTCTCTATTTTTTCTATTTTCTCTATTTTTCTCTATTTTCTCAATTTCCTTATTTTTCTCTATTTTCTCTATCGATTCTGTGCCACTCGGAGCTCGGGGTTTACTTTGATCTTTAGAGTTCAATGTCTGCAGGATGTAGGATGGATAATAAATGTATCGATAATATGAATAATAAATAATCCAGAAATAATAATCATCTGGATAAATAATAGATATAAAGCATGTAATATACACAATATATTAAATATAGGTAATTGACACAAAATACATGTAATACACGTAATAGATATAATAAATACAGCACATAAAATATCTATAATATACAGAATATACAGAATATCTAACACACCCAGCAGATGCGATAAACGTAATTTCCGGAAGTTTTTCCGGAACAGGAAGAAGCTCCAGCCTTTTCCCGGGATTTTCATCCCCATTTTATCCATCCTTCATCCCCATTGGATGCGATCCCGGGAAACCCCGCGGAGCTCGGGCACTCGGAGCAGCCTCTGCATTTATTTCGATTTATTTTGCTCTTATTCCTATTTCTATTTTTTATTTCTATCTCTAGACAGATTTCCTTTTTCTCTTGTGCACACAGACCCTGAGGCACCCAGCAGTTTATTTAGGTATTTCTATACTTACATATTTATAGATCTCTATATTTATGGATTAATTTATTTATATAGCTATATATTGATATATTTATATAGTTATATGTTTATACCTATATATTCATATATTTTTATATAAATAGCTATATTTATATATACATAAAAATACATTTTTATATCTAGATATATACATTTTATAGATACACTATATTTATATGAACATATATATATAGATATATATAAATATATCCATGTAGCTGGATATTTCTGTATTTCTCTACTGATATATTTACATAGCTGCATGTCCCTATATTTCCAAATCCATACATTTCTATCATTATCCATTTACATACCCACATACCCATATTATTTATAAATATAAATCAAATATCGGTATCTTTTATACACAATGATATTTAAGAGCCGGAGCGTTTTGATCTCGGCATTTTTGTGTTTAATTTTTTAATTTGAATTTTCATTTGAATCTTGCAGGCAGGTGCTGAGCACATGAAGCTTTTCCTCTCCACGTTTATTTCCGTATTTCCACGGATTTATCTCTGCCAATTGATATTTAGGGATCGATATCTTATCTATATTTCATCTGTTTAATAGCACATCTAGTGCTTAATATCTATATTCAACATCTTCAATGTTTGATATCTATAGTCAACATCACATGTACAATTTAATATTGATATTTAACGTATTTAATGTGTAATGTCTACATTTAACACCATATTTAATGTTCGATATCTACATTCAATATCATATTTAATGTGTAATATCTACATTTAACATCATATCAGATGTTAGATATCAATATTTAATAGCAGCTAATGATTAATATTGATATTCGACAGCATATTTAATGTTCGATGTATCTATTTCATATCACATTCAATGTTGAATATGAATATTCAATATCATATAAAATGTTTGATATCTATAAACATCATATTTAATGCTTACCAGTTATATTGAATAGAATCTTCAATATCTTTAATAGCTCGATTCAATACCTTATTTAATGTTTAATCTCTATTTAACATCGTATTTAATGTTTAATATCCATAATCAATATCATATTTAATGCTGAATATCGATTATCAATATCACCTTTAATGTTCAATATCAATATTCAATATCACATTTAATGCTCAATATCTATATTTAATCTCGTATTTAATGTTTATATTTATATGTAACACCATTTCTAATGTTTAATATCGATATTTAACATCACATTTAGCGTTCAATATCATATTTAATGTTTAATATCTATATTTAACATCATGTTCAATGCTTAATAATTATATTTAATATCATATTCAATATCTTTAATATCGATATTCATTATCATATTTAATAGGTCTGATATCGAGATTCGATGTCATATTTAATGTTTAATATCTATTTGTTATCATATTTAATATCGTTAATATCCATATTCAATACCATATTTACTATCTCCAATACCGATATCTGTTATCACCTTTCCTATCTCCAATACTGATATCTGTTATCTCGTTTCCTATCTCCAATACCAATATCTGTTATCTCGTTTCCTATCTCCAATACTGATATCTGTTATCACCTTTCCTATCTCCAATATCTCTATTTGTTATCACATTTCCTATCGCCAATACTGATATCTGTTATCTCGTTTCCTATCTCCAATATCTCTATTTATCTCGTTTCCTACCTCCAATATCTCTATTTGTTATCACATTTCTTATCTCCAATACCGATATCTGTTATCTCGTTTCCTATCTCCAATACCAATATCTGTTATCTCGTTTCCTATCTCCAATATCTCTATTTGTTATCACATTTCCTATCTCCAATACTGATATTTATCACATTTCCTATCTCCAATACCAATATCTGTTATCTCGTTTCCCATCTCCAATACCGATATCTGTTATCACCTTTCCTATCTCCAATATCGATACTCAGCACCAGAAACGGACCCTCAGGAGCTCGGGCGTTTATCAATTTAATATTTCTCTACAACAAAGGGATTGATGAATATTGATTGATAAATGATCAGTGATTGGTTTCCGGAAAAACATTCATTTATAAATGATCACCGATTTATCGATGAATAGCTATTGATAAATTCTCATTGATTGACAGATTATTATTTATTAATAGGCAAGTATTTATTCATAAATTATTATTTAATTCTAGGTATTGATTTATTTACAGGGATTGATTGATTGATTTAGTTCCAATATCCAATACTGATTTCTTCATTTATTTCTTTGACTGGTTTATTTCCAATATCTAATATTGATCTATTCATTTATTATTGATTGATTTCTTGATTTCCAATATCCAGTATTTATTTATTTATTTGTTTGTTTGTTTATTTATTTCCAGTACCCAATACTGATTTATGTCTTTATTTATGGATTTCTTTATTTCGTTATTGATTGATTTCCCGATTTCCGATATTTCTTGATTTATTTCTTTAGTTCCAATATGCAATATTGATTGATTGATTGATTGATTGATTGATTTCCCCCTGTTCCCCCCCCGATCCCGAGGAGCCTCTGCTCCCTTCCGGTCCCTCCGGACCCCGCCACGGATTCCCAGTCCCGGAGCCTGCCGGGATCCGAGGAACAGCCCTGGACACCCCAACTCCGGCTCCCGAAGCCGCGAGGAACCCTCAGGGAACTCAGGGAATATTCCCAGCGGAATTCCGGGGCCGGGGGCAGCCATTCCCGCTCTGAATTCCCGCTGCCACTCACAACTCCTCCCTTGTCACTCCGCAGCGGGAATGGGAGCCGGGAGCATCCGTCAGGAATTTTCTGGAGTTGAAACACTCCAGAACAGGAAGAGCAGCCGGGAAAAACTCACCTGATCCCATTTATTTCCCCACTTTTGTTTTTCCATTCCCCATAAATCCTTCTTTCCCATTCCCTGAATTCCAGCAGATTCCCCAGGAGCAAATCCGTGTTAGCATCTCTGGGAAGCAATCCCCCAAAACCCAGTTCCAAGGGCAGTCCCGCATCCATCCGTCTGTCCATCCATCCATCCCTCCATCCATCTCCGGCCCCACGCAGGGAATAATCCCTGTTTCCGCTTCCCAGTGCCCATGCCACACAACTTCCTGCTGGACGGGGTTCAGGGAAAACCGGGAATTCAGTCATTCACGACAGCAATTCATGAATTAATTCGTTCATCTACCCCTACAAACCCTTCCCAAATATTCCCGGCACGGGAAGGAGGAATTTCTGACCAGGAGCATCCGCAAAGAGTTAAAGGCTCCGAGCACTCCGAAAATTCCCTGCGAGCCAGGATAAAATGGGAAAAAAATGGGAAAGAAAAGCAACTCGCTGCAAATCCTGCCCGGAATTTTTTCCCCAAATTCCCTCAGCAACTTGCACACGCTGGGGTTTTTTGGGAATGATTTGGCGTTTCGTTTCCTTTTCCCCCTGGCTTTTGTTTATTCCCAGGGAAGTCCTGCTTCCGCTGCCTGCTCCGGGAGTTCTGCGTGGAATCAACTTCCCGTGGCAGCGGGAGGGGGGGAAACCAGGGGGAAAAAAAAGCAGGAATTGCAGCGCCCGCATGGAAGCGAGGGAGGCAGAGCAGCCCCCGGGCCGGGATTTGGGAAGGGATTCCTGGCATCCCGCGCCGCTGGCAGCGCGTCAAGAGCCACACAATGCCCGGGCGCTGCCAGACAATGCCAGCTCCATAAATCCCAAATCCCGCGGCCGGGCGCGCACGGGGATGCTCCGGCCCCTTCCCTCTTTGTGCCGCGCCGAGCCGGGCCCGGAGCGTTCCCACCGCCGGGAGAGCCCCGGGAGCGCGGGGCCGGCGTTCCCGCTGCGCCGGGAGCAGGCAGCGGGCACCGGGAATTCTGCCTCCCACCTTCGGCCGCTTGCGAGGAACCCCCGAGGAGGAAACGCGGGGACGAACCCCGGGAAAAGAGTCCCGGAGCACGAGGAACCCCCGGCCCCGCCGGCCTCCCTCCGCTGCCCCCGAGGGAAATCCCTGGAAGAAGGAAGTTGCTCCCAGCGCTCCCACGGGAATTCTCCCCCGTGGCCCTGCCGCTGCCGCCCGCTCCCGGGGTTTTATTCCCGAACTCCGGATGAACGGCGACGCCGAGGAACTTTTGGGAAGCTCCCGAGCCTCCCGTGCACGGGAATGTCAAGCTCTGGAACGGGAATAACTCGTTGGAAAGAAAATAAAAACAGGGAAGAAGAAGAAAACAAAAAGCCTTGGGATGAAATCAGGGAAGCGGGGCTTGGATTTGAAGTCTGGATCGCTTTTCCGGCGCCAATTCCCGCAGTTCCTCCCGCATCCTGTGTTGTGCCACGCATTCTTCCCAAAATATCCCAAACAAAAGGCCCCCGACTCCGGCCAATAAATAATTCCAAAGGAAGACCGGGATGGAATAATCAATCCCAGCCCTTGCAGCAGCTGTTCCGCTATTCCGCATGCCTCCACATCCCTGCGCACGGATCCCGCCTCGCCTCCAGCCCGGAGCGCTCTGCCGGCTCCCTCCCAGTCCGAACTGGGACCCGCTGCCCGCCGGCTGCCCTCCCTTCCCGGCCGCTCCCGCTGCGTCCGAGGACCCTTCCAGCAACAGTTCCCCCTTTCCCACCCCGCCCCGAACATTCCCAAATATTCCCAAACACTTTTCCAGGGGGAAAAAAAAAAAAACAACCCCCCAGCCCACCCCCCTCCAGATGGCGAGCGGAAACCTTCTGCTGGGGTTATGCGCCAGTCCCAGACGCTCCGCTTCTCCCGCTGCTTTTCCCCCTTTTCCTTCCCGCTGCGAACCGGGGGGGGCCCACGACGAGAAGCGGGAGCGCCCCGTTCGCGCTTCTTTGGCGGAGTTGGGCGCGCGGGGCCGCGGATCGCGGGCGCCGCCAGCACCGCCAAACTTTTCGGCGCGGGCGGGAAGCCCGGGAGCGGAGGGAGCGGCGGGAAGCCCGGGAGCGGCGGGAGCCCGTCCTTACCGCCTTGCCGCCGCAGCAGTACAGCACCGAGCCGCCGCCCGCGCCGCCCACGGGGTACGCGCAGTACATCGTGCGCTCCGCCGCTCGGCCGCGCTCGGCTCCGCTCGGCTCCGCTCGGCTCGGCCCCGCTCGGCTCGGCTCGGCTCGGCTCGGCTCGGCTCGGCCCCGCTCGGAGCAGCTCGGGCGCGCCCGGCCCGGCCCCGCCGGGGGCGGAGGCCCCGCGCCCCCCCGCGCCCCCGCCCCTTCACCGCCCCCGCGGAACGGCCCGGGAATGGCAGCGGGGACGGGAACGGGAGCGGGAGCGGGAGCGGGAGCGGCAATGGCAGCGGGAGTGCGGCCGCGGAGCCTCCCCGCCCCTTCCTGCGCTCGCCTCCGGCTTCTTTCCTCCTTTTTCCCTCCGCTTTCCTTCCCTCTTTCCCCCGCTCTCCCCCTGTTCTAGCTCTTTTTTCCACGGCCTCTTTTCCTCCTTTCCCCTCTTCTCTTGTTTTCCCGTCTTTTTCTCCTCTTTTTTTCCTCCTCTTTTTTTTTCTTTTCTCCTCTTTTTTCTTTTTCCCCTCTTTCCCCCTCCTTTTTCTCTTTTACTCCTTTTCCATTTTTCTCCGTTTTTCCTTGCCTTTCTCCTGCTTTTTCCTCCTTTCCCCGTTTTTGCTCTTTCCCCTCCTCTTTCTCTTTCCCCTCCTCTTTCTCTTTCCCCGTTTATCTCCCTTTCCCATTTTCCCGGATTTTTTCCTCTTTCCCTCCTTTTCCCTCCTTTCCCGCTCTCCTCCCTCTTTTTCTTTCCTCATCTCCCCTTCGCCCCCTTTTTTCTCTTCTCTTGTCCCATTTGCTTTCCTCTTTTCTCCCCTTTTCTCTCCCTCACTTCCCTCTTTTCTCCTCTCATTTTCCCCTTTTCCAACTTTCCCCCTTTCCCCTTTTTTCCATCATTCCCCTTTTTTCCATCATTCCCCTCTTTTTTCATCGTTTCCCCTTCATTCCCTCTTATTTCTCTCCTCTCCTTCCCTCCCTTTCCCCTCCTCTTTCCTTTCACGTCCCTCCTCCTGCTTTTGCTATTTTTTCCCTTTTTTCTCCTTTTTCATCCTCACTTGTTTTAATCCTTTCCCTCTTTCCCCTTTCCCCACTCCTCCCTTCCCTTCTCTTCTCCCCCTCCTCTTTCTCCCCTTTCCCCTCCTCTTTTTGCTTTTCCCTCTTTCTTTTTACATTTTCCCTTTTTAAAATCTTTTTTCTCTTTTCCCCTTTTCCCTCTCTTTTCACATCCTCCCCTCTTTCTTTTTTTCCCCTTTTCTCTTCCCCTCTTTTTTCCCCTTTCTTTCTATTTCTTCTCCCCTTTTTCTTCTTTTTCCTTCCCCTCTTTTCTCCCCCTTTCTTTTCTACCCTCCCCTATTTTTTTTTATTTTTCCCCTTTTTCTTCCCCTCTTTTCCCCTTCTCTTCTTCCTCTTCCCCTTTTCTTTTTACAGTTCTCCCTTTTCTTCTCCTTTCTTTTTCCCTTTCCTTTTTTTTCCTCCTTTTTTCTCCCCCTTTCTTTTTTACAATTCCCCCTTTCCTTCTCCTTTCTTTTCCCCTCTCCTTTTTTCTTTTTTCCCCTCCTTTTCCCCCCTTCTCCCTTTTATCTCCCCCGCTTTCCGTGTGCTGCCCCCGCTCGTTCCGGGCTGTGGGATGCGATGAGGGGAAGGGAAGGGAAGGGAAGGGAAGGGAAGGGAAGGGAAGGGAAGGGAAGGGAAGGGAAGGGAAGGGAAGGGAAGGGAAGGGAAGGGAAGGGAAGGGAAGGGAAGGGAAGGGAAGGGAAGGGAAGGGAAGGGAAGGGAAGGGAAGGGAAGGGAAGGGAAGGGAAGGAAGGGAAGGGAAGGGAAGGGAAGGGAAGGGAAGGGAAGGGAAGGGAAGGGAAGGGAAGGGAAGGGAAGGGAAGGGAAGGAAGGGAAGGGAAGGGAAGGGAAGGGAAGGGAAGGGAAGGGAAGGGAAGGGAAGGGAAGGGAAGGGAAGGGAAGGGAAGGGAAGGGAAGGGAAGGGAAGGGAAGGGAAGGGAAGGGAAGGGAAGGGAAGGGAAGGGAAGGGAAGGGAAGGGAAGGGAAGGGAAGGGAAGGGGAAGGGAAGGGAAGGGAAGGAACGGGAAGGGAAGGGAAGGGAAGGGAAGGGAAGGGAAGGGGAAGGGAGGGCCGGGCCCGGGGCCGGCGCTCTCGCATCCCCTCCCGGCGCCATCTGGCCCGCTGCTGGCGCGCTCCCAGCTTTGTGCGCAGCTGCCGCCCCCCCGCGCTCCCGCTCCGGCCCCGCCGCAGCCGCGCTCCGGGAACAGCCCCGCGCAGCGCAGAGCAGCGCAGAGCAGCGCACGGCCCGCGGGGAGCATCCCCGAGCGGCCCCAGAACTGCCCGGAAACAGCCCGAAAATTAGAGATGTTCACCCCAGGAACTACAATCAAACTGCCCGGAAAGCAGCCCCAAAGGTTCCTGAAATAGCCCAAAAGCAGCCCGAAAACCAGAGATGTTAACCCTAGGAAGTGAAATGAAACAGCCCAAAAGTATCCCTAACACCAGCCTGAAAGGCTCCTGAAATAGCCCTAAAATAGCCCAAAAGCATCTCAAAAATAGAGATGTTGACCCTAGGAATTGAAATAAAGCAGCCCTAAACCAGCCCTAAAACCAGCCCCAGAGGCTCCTGAAATACCCCTAAAACAGCCCTAAAAGCATCCCAAAAAATAGAGATATGAACCCTATGAACTGAAATCAAACAGCCTGAAAGTATCCCCTAAAACCAGCCCCAAAGGCTCCTTAAATAGCCCTAAAACAGCCCTAAAAGCATCCCAAAAAATAGAGATATGAACCCTAGGAACTGAAATCAAGCAGCCCTTAAATAATCCCTAAAACCAGCCCAAAATTATCCTTAAAAACCCTTAAATAAGCCTTAAATGATCCCTAAAACTCCCTAAACTATCCCCAAAACCAGCCCTGAGTCATCCCTAAAAACCCTTAAACTATCCCTAAAACCAGCCCTGAATCATCCCTAAAAACCCTTAAACTACCCCTAAAACCAGCCCTGAGTCATCCCTAAAAACCCTTAAACTACCCCCAAAACCAGCCCTGAATCATCCCTAAAAACCCTTCCTCGGAGCATCCCTGAGCATTCCCAAAGCCAGCCCCAGACAAGCCCCCAGCACAGATCCAAAGGAAACATCCAGGGAATCAACCAGCCCTAAAAGCCAACCCCCAAATTCCATCCCTCAGGTATCCCCCGAATATCCCAAACATCCCAAACCTTCCCTGAGCATCCCAAGGAACGCCCCTATAAAACGGAACAAACCATGGGATAAGCAATCCCAAAAGCCAACAGGTGAAATCCGGCCCCAAGTATCCCTGAAAACATTCCCAAAGTATCCCTCAAAGCAGGGCTCTCCAGGAAAGGTCCGGGACGTGAAACGGAACGTGGAATAAAGGACGCGGAACGGCCAATATCCCAAAAAACCCCTAAAGCATCCCCCAAACCCGAGATATGAAAGTCAATATCCCAAAAGAATCCCTAAAACCACGGCTACGGAACGGACGGCCGGAAAAGGAACGGGAATGTGATCTGGGTATCCCTAAAACATCCCGGGGTGTCCCGAAGAACAGGGATGTGACCCGAGCAGCCCTAAAAACATGGATGCAGGCGCCCCGAAACCACGGACACAGAAACAGCAATCCCGAGGAATATCCCCACAAACTGGGATCCATCCCCAACATCCGCAATTCCCGACACAAGGAAAGAGCCCTCAAAGCAATCAGTCAGTGAAAGAACCCGAAAATAAAGAGGGATTCCCATAACCAGTCCGGGAATTTCGATCCCATCCCACCCAGTCCCTGCAGCCGGAGGGGGAGCAAGGAATTCCTTGGAATATCGGCTCCAAGGGACAGCGGCTCCCAGGGTGTTCCCAGCTTTCCCTCGTGGGAAAACGGGACGGGCGGGAGCTTCCCTTGGGGCCGGATAAGCGGGATTTGAAGGATGAGGCTGTCGAGCTCACAAGGTCACGTTTGGAATGGAGAACCCAAAGAATTCCCAAAGATTCCGGGTCAACGGGTGCCAAAACCGGTGGAAAGGGACGGAAAACCCTTCTCAATGCCAGAGCTCCCAGAATCCCTCTGGATTATACCGGGAATATTCTCGGAGTGACTCCGAGCACGGCGGGTGCCTCGCCCTCACCTGCTCCCAATGCCAGGTTTAGATTGGATACGGAGGAGAAGGAAAAGAGGGAGAAGGAGGGACAGGGAATGGATCCCTGCTTTCCCACTAAGAATTCCAGGATGGAAACTTTGGGAAGAGCAGCACCCAGGGAGCTGCGAGCGCTCTCCTTGCCCAGCTCTCCCAATGGATGCCACAATTCCAGCCCCAAATTCCCCCGGAGCACAGGAAAATGCGGGAATCCCTCCAAGTCTGGGTGCCTTGGATAATCCCACCCTCGGGTTGTTCCGAACCCCGCTGTGGGGCTGGAGAAGGCTTGGAATGCCCAGACGGGAGGAATTCCGGAATCCCAGGCAGAGCCTTTCCCGGCTTCTCCCCCTTCCCAACTCCTCTCCCTCATGGGTTCTGTCTGGGAATGGGAATGCCGAGGCAGGATCATCAACCCAACCCAGCATTCCCTGAGTTTTGGGGATGGGAGAGGGGCTGGCTCGGGATACGGAAGCTCCAGCTCCATAAACCAATCCAGGGCTTCGCCCGGCCAAACCCAGGGATTCTCCTGGAACATTCCCTATGGAAAAGGACGGGGAGCGGATGTAAGGCTCACTTCGGACACGTTCCCAGGGCACGGGGGGTTATGGATTGGGAGATTCCCACTCTGGAAGCATCTGAGTCCTTGGTGTTGATGCTGTCCCACGGATCGGAGTCCCCCGGAGAAGGATTTGCTATTCCAGTCTTCAGGAAAAGCCAATCCCACTGGGGTAAATCCAACCCCGCTGGGGCATTTGGGAAAGGCCGCCCCCATTCCCGGAGGGATTTAAAGCCCTGTGATGTGGCACCTGGGGACATGGATTAGGCTGGAACGGCCTTGGATCCTAAAGGATTCCATGATTCCACGCTAATTCTTTTCATCCATAACAAGGGCAGAAGGAGATCACCTGACACATCCAGCGCGGCCAATTCCTGGGATTCTCCAGGAGCATTCCCTGTTCTTTGGGGGTTCGTTTGTCCTAAGGCCTCAGCTCCAGAAAATCCCCAATCCCATCTAAATCTACCTGGGATCAAAAGCAGCAATTTCAGGCCCTCAGAGCCGTGCCCCGAACCCAGAGGCGCTTCCACAGCTCCGCGGAACCCCGGGAGCTCGGCTCTCCGCCAGCCAAGGCCCCGTTTCCCGTTTCCGAAGCCGGGCGCGGTGTCCGGGCGCTGCTTCCGGGCGGGAATGGCACCGTGAGCACCGCGGGGGCGGCCGCGGGCGGGGCCCAGCCCATCCATCCGGCATTCCCAGCCCGTTCGCCGGGATCCCTCGGCACTGGGAACGCCCTCGGTCCCCGGAGCCGCAGGACAGACCCCGGATCCGGCCGGGATAGCGGCTCTTCCCTTCAAAGCCTTCCCTTAAACGCGGAGGAGAAGCCGAGGCAGGGAGAGAATTCCGGGCTGCTTCCCGGCGGCGCGGCAGGGAAGGGGTTAACGGACATATGCTGCATAATTAGCAGATGCATTAATGATTATGAATAGGAAACCGCTCGGCGGAAGGCAAAAAAATCCCGGGAAAAGGCACAGGCACCCCTTTTCCCGGGATATTTTTGTTTTTCCGCGGGATTCGGGACGGCCGGGGAGAATTGCCGCTCCTCGGAACGCCGCCGCCGCTTCCAAGGGTAGCTCAAATTGGAATCTTTCATCCGCCATCCATCAAACCCGGGCTGGAGATTTTGACAAACATTAAACACAGTAAGGAGGCAATTATGTATGCATGATTTAATCTGCAACTCATTAATATGCAAATGTATTCATATGTTAGTTACTAAATTAAAAATGCAAAGAAGCCCTTATGGTGATTCTCCAAATTTTTGCACAAACAGAACATTCCAAACAGGAGCAAAACGGGAAGTTTTGGGGGGAAACCTGCGGATTCCGGGAAATCTTTGGGAACCTGTTGCAACGGAGACGGCTCCAAAATATTCCCTTTCATGGCGAGGGAATGGGAAAATCGGGAATGAGACTGGAATCTCGGCAAGTCTTGGGAGATGTGCACTAATTACCCGACCAGCTGTATTCCAGAGCCTGGCCATTTTTTAGGGATTGTGCTCCTTTTGGGAATGGCTCTGTGCCCATCCCAAGGCTGTCCCAACTCCCTTCCGTCCCCCCGGAATGCCAGGGATACACCCCCCCCACCCCCCCGCCGGCACCTGAGCGCGTTCGGGGTTTAGGGAATCTTCTGGAAAGGTGGGAAAATCCGAGGGCTGAGGGCGGCCACAAAGTGCCTCTCATTCCCTCCCAGCTGCGCCTCCCAGCAAAACAGGGATGCAAATGGAAGCAGCCGCTTCTCCGGGAATATCGCTGCAGCTCCCACCCGGAGCAGCTCCCACCCCCAGCAGGGAAGGAAAACAATTCGGGATACAGCGAAGATCCCTGTTAAGGCACGGCCAGAATTCCCTGTCAGCCCCATTTCCATGGGTAACTCAGCTCTGCTCCCACGGGGCGCTGAGGCCGATCCCGGGAAGCCGGGACAGAGCCGGGAGAGCTCCCCGGAACCCTGATCCGGGCTGGAATGCAGCCGGGCATCCCGGAAGGCTCCGTGGCACGGCCATCCCATGGGAATGGGACCTCAGGGTCCCTCCGGAGCAGCGTTACCCCACAGTCCGTGTGGGATTGCACATGGAAAACCCTCCCAAAGCATTCCGGGGCTCCATGAGAGCACCGAGTGCTCCTGTCTCCATTCCCAGCTCGTCCCATCCCGCTCTCCCAGCCGGACGGACGGATGGATGGCATTCCCAGTTCCCTGCAGCTTCCCAGCTCCTTTGAGGCCTTGGGACAATCCCAGGGAAGCCGTGGCTGCCCCTGGATCCCGGGAAGTGCCCAGGGCCAAGCTGGACGGGGCCCGGAGCACCCTGGGATAGCGAAAGATGTCCCTGCCCCGGGATGATCCTTAAAATCCCTTCCATCCCAAGCCATCCCAGGAGCCTGCGATTCCAACCCGAGCCGTCCCGTGATTCCAGGATTCCTCTGGAGAGGAACTCCTTTGTGATTCCTTGATTCCGAGCGCTTTGAGGACCGGGAAAGAGCATCCGCTGCTCCGACTCCCCAATTTCAGCGGGAAAAGCGGGCACGCAGAGGGAAAACCAACACCAACGGATCCAGCTGTTGGGATTTCAATGGAATTTCGGAAGCGATTCCGGATTTTTGGGTAGGCCGGGCCTGAAGCATCCCCGTTCCCGAATAAATTATCCCGCGTTCCACGGGATTTGTTCTTTTTACTGTCACAGGAAGCACATGTTGGAGCAATCTGTTTCCTCATCCCAGCGCTTCCCCGGCTGCTCGGGAAGAAAAAAACTCCCGGCACACTTTCCCCCGAGGAAGCAAGAGGTGATCATAAATATCCCGAAATAGCATCCGGCACATCCCGGCGCCGTTCACACTTCCCCAATGCCAACGGAGGACTCGCAAAAAAATAATCCTAACAGATGCTCCGGGGTCAGCGAGGGAAGCGCGTGCTTCCTGCAAAAACAACCCTCCGCAGAATCCCAAATGAACCGGGAGCGCCCGACGGGCTCCGGAGAGGCCGCCCGTGCCGCAGGGGCTCGGGAGAGCACCGGGAAAACGACCGGGAATTCGGGCAGAGACACGCCGGCAGCTGGGAACGGGATGGAGGGAAGGGGATGGAGAGGGAATGGGATGGAGAGGGAAGGGGATGGAGAGGGAAGGGGATGGAGAGGGAATGGGATGGGGTGGGAAGGGGATGGAGAGGGAAGGGGATGGAGAGAGGGAAGGGGATGGAGAGGGAATGGGATGGAGAGAGGGAATGGGATGGAGAGGGGCAATGGGATGGAGAGGGGCAATGGGATGGAGAGGGAATGGGATGGAGAGGGAAGGGGATGGAGAGGGAAGGGGATGGAGAGAGGGAATGGGATGGAGAGGGAATGGGATGGAGTGGGAATGGGATGGGGAGGGAGAATGGGATGGAGAGGAGGAATTGGATGGAGAGGGAAGGGGATGGAGAGGGAATGGGATGGGGAATGGGATGGAGAGGGAAGGGGATGGAGAGGGAAAGGGATGGGGTGGGAAGGGGATGGGGAGGGAGAATGGGATGGAGAAGGGGAACAGGAGCTGCTCCAGCAGCTGCAGCTCCCATCCTGCTCCCGCTCCTAATCCTGGTTCTAATCCCAGTTCTGATCCTGCTCCAGATCCTATTCCTGGTTCTGCTCCTGCTCCCAACTCCTGCTCCGGGTTCTATTCCCACTCCTGCTCCTGCTCCCAGCTCGAGTCCTGCTCCTGGTCCTAACCCTCATCCTGCTCCTAATCCTCATCCTGGTTCAGCTCCTGCTCCTGGTGTAACTCCTGCTTCCAGCCCCGCTCCCAGTCCCTGCTCTGCTCCCACTCCCGGTCCCAGCCCCGTTCCCAGCCCCGCTCCCAGTCCCTGCTCTGCTCCCACTCCTGGTCCCAGCCCCGCTCCCAGCCCCACTCCCAGCTCTGCTCTGCTCCCACTCCCCGTCCCAGCCCCCGCTCCCAGCTCTGCTCCCGCTCCCCGCTGCTCCCCTCTGGAAGCGCTGTCCATTTGTCCGGAATATGCAAATCTTCCCAAAATTCCCAAATGAGCAAAGCCCCTCTGGCTGTGGGAGGACCTCGGAGCCTTCTCCAGAGCCTGAAGGGCTCCAGGGGAGCTGGGGAGGGCCTGGGCACGGGCTGGAGGGACGGGACACAGGGAATGGCTTCCCACTGGAAAGAGCAGGGATAGGTGGGACACTGGGAGGGATGCTCTGCTCCAGGGTAATTCCTTCCTCAGCATCCCGCTCTCCCACTCTGATCCCAGCGTGTCCAATCCGTCCTGACACGGGAAGGAAACCTCCCAAGGAATCAGTTTATTGGGATCCAATCAACCCAGGAGCTGTCCTATCCCAAATCCATGGGAAAAGCCCGATCCCGAGGTAGGAATGAAGCGCTCGTGTCCTTAATAAAGTGTGGGGGTTTCCACTCGGGAAACTCAGCGTAATTCCCGAAGGAACACGGGATTATAAATAACCGGAGCAATAAATCATGGAAAACTGGGGATGGAATTCCCATGGATTGTAGGAGTTATTAATTGGACTTAATTAATATTCATTCCTATCAAAGGGATTCCTGACCCCTCTTTCATGCCAAGGAACAAACCCAATTCCCACTGAGCTGATTTCCCTCCAAATTTCCAAGAACTTCCTCAAAAACATTCCCGAGGAGCTACCGGGCGGCACTCTGCAGGAATTTCCAAGGACGCCGGCGATTTTTGGGCAAGCCCTTCCTGAACGCTCGTGCACTTCCCGCAGCGCGCTGAAGAGGGAGTCTCTGTCCCAGCTAAACCAAATCCCACTAATCCCGCACCGGAAAAACTCCGGGATTACAGGCAGACAGATTTCTTGGGAATCCACAGCACCCAGTATCCCAAAGTGGGTCAGTTTCCCAGGAAAACCCATCCACTGGAGCATCCACATCCCGTCCCAGTGGCTTTTCCTTGCTGCAGCTACCCCGTGCCATCCCTTTGAATTCCCTAAATTGTTTTAACGGGAATTTTCAGACCTTTTCATCTCCGTTAAAACAACTCCGCTGGGAGGGGCCTCCAAGCTTCCCTCCCGTGTTCCCTCTTTTCCTTGGATCTGTCTGCAGGAAGTCCCAAGGACACTTCACCCATGCCAGTGGTCACCCCTGGCCGGATTTTAGGGAAAGGGAAGCGCAGGAGCAGGATTCCCAGGGAAGCGGTCACGGCCCCGGAGCTCAGCGAGCAGCTGGACAACGCCCACGGCGGGATTTGGGGATTTGGGATTGTCTCGCAGGGCCCGGAGTTGGATCCCTGGGGATCCTTTCCAGGATTCTCAGAATCCCGGGAAGCTCCCAGCAGAACCAGCACGGAGGAACATTCCCCCAAAATGCCGGAAGGGTTGGGGTTGGAAAAGGCGGGATGGCGATCCCAGCCGTGGGATCGCAGCCGTGTCCACGCCTCCGCCGCAGGTGGGAGCAGCTCCGCACCGGGATGCGCCGGATACAGCCCGGCCCCAGCGCCCGGAGCGCTCCCACGGAGACCGGGATGCGGGAAACCGGGAAACCGGGAAACCGGGAAAGCGGGCGGGGTTTGAGGGACACATCCAGAGCAAGTTCGGGATCCAACACCGGGACTGCAGCGAATCCTGGCCTGGGATCCCTCCCTGAATCCACCTGGAATCCCGGATTTTCCGGCCAATTGCTTCCATTGTTTACTGCACTTGTTTATTCCTGCTTATCCCTGGAATTGCAGCCACCCAGCGCCGAAGGAGTCCCGAGAAGCGAGACCCGCCGCGTTCCGCTCCGTGTTCCGGCACAAACCCCACCCTCCACATCCCCCTCTCCCCCGAACTCCGGGAATATTCCCGCCCTACCCGCTGAGGAGGGCCATCCATCCATTCCCGCATCCAAAGGAAAGCCCAGACTCCAGAGGCGATTCCGGGATCTGGGAACACAAAATGCCCAGACCCCTCTATTGCCACCGGAAAACCCCAGCTTCCACCAGAACCACGGGATGCTTTCATCCACCTGCAGGACCCGAATTTCCATTCCTCAATTCCTAGAAAAAACGGATTTGGTGGGATTCAAATACCCAGGAGTAGCTCTGATACCGGAATTCCTGTGCCATTGATCCAGCTGATGAAATGATTCCAAGGATTTCGAGCTCCCATTGAAATCGAAGCAGTGAGGGAAAGGAATCCCAAATACACTTTGGGATTTCATTTTGAGTGAAAAGAATTCAAATTAATTCATTAATTAATTAATCAATAGTATAATTATCTGGGCTTTTCCTTGAGAATTCCCGGATTTTAGCCACTGGAAAAATACGTGGGATTAATGGGAGCAGGATTTGAGGAATCCCTGGGATTAAATGAAGATGTTAATGCGTATTTTCCCCTTTTTAATTACACTTTGTTAATTAGAAAGCGATTATTAATGAAAGAACTTAGCCCAGCCCCTCCAAGAACTTTGTCACTGTTTCTATTCTAGATTCCTATTTCCAACTGCAAACTTCCATGGATTTGGGAGAAAACCATCCAATCCATCCGATTAATTTTATCTCCTCTGATATTAATCAATCATCTATTTCCCGCGATTAATTGCCGCTAATAACCAGATCTGGAGCCCAAATAAAGGGATTTCTCCCAGAGAGAGGGGAAGATTCCCCCTCCGGAGGGGCTGATTTGATACCGGTATCAACATGATATGCAAATGAGGCTGGTATCGATATCAGCATGATAAGCAAATGAAGCTATCGATATCAACATGACATGCAAATGAGGCCGAACGTATTTGTAAGTGATAAAGAGATAGAATTGGAATTACACAAATCCAATAAAATGCACTTTTCCGCCCTAATTTGGTGCCGCAGCCACTGCAATGTCGGATGTTTTCCTGCAAAACCTCCCTGTTCCACGGATTTTAATGGATTTGAAAGGATGTCAAGCACCTCAGCGCAGCTTTTTTGGGAAAAATCCCGCAAGGAACGCACAAAATCCCCTAAAAGATGAAATTAACGGAATCGTTATTTGGATCACGGAACAAAGGAGTCCACGGAAGCAAAGCCAGGCAGCAACTCCTGACGGAAAAACGCCAGAATTCCATGAAAACACGGAAAAATGAGCCGGACGGTGCCTGGAACCCTCGACAAATGGAGGGATCGGGATATTCCTGAAATTCGGGGGGAACACCGGGATTAAGGAGCCTCTGGCTACACCCGGCTGGCAGCGCTCGGCACCCGGAGCCCCCGGAATCCTGCTGCGATCCGGGAGCCGCCCATTCCGGGAATCCCGGGTCCGTCCTTCCCGCCACAGGTCCGTCGGTCAGCCCACCAAAGGACCCCCGGTGTGCGGGGGACGCGAGCGGGCGCCGGTACCTGTGTGCCCCATTCCCAGAGCGCCACATTCCCGGAGCGCCACGTTCCTGGAGCGCCCCATCTCGGAGCGCCCCATTCCGGAGCGTCCCATTCCGGAGCGTCCATTCGCCCGGAGCGCCGCGTTCCCGGAGCGCCGCGTTCCCGGAGCGCCCCATTCCCAGAGCGCCGCGTTCCCGGAGCGCCCCATTCCCAGAGCGCCGCATTCCGGAGCGCCGCGTTCCTGGAGCGCCCCATTCCAGAGCACCGCGTCCCAGAGCGCCCCATTCCCGGAGTGCCCCCATTCCCGGAGTGTCCCATTCCGGAGCGGCCGCGTTCCGGAGCGCCCCGTTCCCGGAGGCGCCGCGTCCCCAGAGCGCCACATTCCTGGAGCGCCGCGTTCCTGGAGCGCCCCATTCTCGGAGCGCCCATTCTGGAGCGCCACGTTCCGGAGCGCCCCATTCCCGGAGCACCCGTTCCCGGAGCGCCGCGTTCCCGGAGTGCCCCATTCTCGGAGCGCCCCGTTCCCGGAGTGCCCCATTCCCGGAGCGCCGGCGTTCCCGGAGCGCCGCGTTCCCGGAGCGCCGCATTCCCGGCCTTCCAGCGCTTCCGGAACGGAGCCCAACGTTCCTTACCTTTTCCCGAGCCTCATCCCCCGGGAATGGGCTCCCGCCATCCCTGATCCCAAACAAAGCTCCCGAGCAGCCGCGGTACTTACGGAGGAGGGCAAACCCGGAGGAACTTTCCGAACTTTCTTTGTCTGAACTTCTGGAAGAAAGGGAGAAAAAGGGGGATTAGGAAATCGGGATTTGGGCGGGACGGAAGAGATCCTTCCCAAAGGTTTCCCCTGTCCTCACAGGGATGTCACTGCAATAAAGGAGTAACACGGGGAGAATAAAGAATTCCAAGGATAAAGTGCTGGATGGGATTTCTGTTGGAACTTGGGGAATTGAAACTTGGGTTTGGTGCTGGTCGCCTTGGGAAAAAGGGAATCTGGAAGGCTGGATGAGCCTGCAGGAATGGCCTGGGAGAGGGCTCAGCGTGCTGCTTCCCAAAGGTCCTGCAGCGGGATCAGGTGGGATGGCAGGAAACAGGGGAATCACTCACCCATGGAGGAGCCATGCTGGGGCCTGCCCCTGGGGTACTGGGAGCACTGGGAGTACTGGGAGAGGGATAAAGGCAGCAGGGATGGAACTGGGAATCACTCACCATGGAGGAGCCGTGCAGGGGAACTGGGAGCACTGGGAGCACTGGGAGCAGATAAAGGCAGGACGGATGGAACTGGGAACCACTCACCCATGGAGGAGCCGTGCAGGAGAACTGGGGTACTGGGAACACTGGGGAGTACTGGGAGCACTGGGAGCAGATAAAGGAAGCAGGGATGGGACAGGGAATCACCCATGGAGGAGCCGTGCAGGGGAACTGGGAGCACTGGGAGCACTGGGAGCACCGGGAGAGGGATAAAGGCAGCAGGGATGGAACTGGGAATCACCCATGGAGGAGCCGTGCAGGGGTACTGGGAGCACTGGGAGCACTGGGAGCAGGATAAAGGCAGCAGGGATGGAACTGGGAACCACTCACCCATGGAGGAGCCGTGCAGGAGAACTGGGGTACTGGGAACACTGGGAGCACTGGGAGCACTGGGAGCAGGATAAAGGAAGCAGGGATGGGACAGGGAATCACTCACCCATGGAGGAGCCGTGCAGGGGAACTGGGAGCACTGGGAGCAAGATAAAGGCAGCAGGGATGGAACTGGGAATCACTCACCCATGGAGGAGCCGTGCAGGGGAACTGGGAGCACTGGGAGCACTGGGAGCACCGGGAGAGGGATAAAGGCAGCAGGGATGGAACTGGGAATCACTCACCCATGGAGGAGCCGTGCAGGGGAACTGGGAGCACTGGGAACACTGGGAGCACTGGGAGCACTGGGAGCAGGATAAAGGCAGCAGGGATGGAACTGGGAATCACTCACCCATGGAGGAGCCGTGCAGGGGAACTGGGAGCACTGGGAACACTGGGAGCACTGGGAGCACTGGGAGCAGGATAAAGGCAGCAGGGATGGAACTGGGAATCACTCACCCATGGAGGAGCCGTGCAGGGGTCTCCGGCGGGGCGCTGCTGGCGTACTGGGTAGTACTGGGAGCCCGGCTTGCTGGGGACAGCGCCCCGGGGTGGCCAGCTTCCATGTCCCCGCCGAGCAGGCTCTGCTGCGGGGACAGACACACAGCGCTGTGGGCAGGCCGGCCCCGCATCCGCACTTCCCTCATCATTAGCTCCTTCCCAGCCCTAAAAATAACCCGGGAACGAGCGCCGGGAGCGCGGAGCGGGCGGCGAGCGCCTGGCGCCGCGTTAAAGGAGACACCGCCGCAATTCCCACTCGGGGAGCGGCGCCCAAAGGCCGCGAAAGGAGCAGTTCCGTGCTCGTTCCCAGCGCCGGGAATTGCGCCGGGGCGAGCGGCGCTTGGGAAAGTTTGGGAGCTCTGCCGGGGTGTCGGAAGGGAATTCTGCCGGGATTTCAGAAGGGTAAAACGACAATCACTGACTCCCACAGAATCCTCCCTGTGGGTGAGGAGGCTCCCCTGTCTCGGGAAAAATATCTGGGAATGAAACCTCTCAGGGCTCCAGACAGGGATAGAATGGATCTAAAATACATAAAAAACATCTAAAATGTAACAGATGTGTAATGCATCGAAAGTAAATCTGTAATACAGTAAATACAGAATGTATCATATATAGAATGTATTAACACACAATGTACTATGTAAAATGTGTTATTGATAATGTATTGGGTATCTGTAATGTACTTATAGATAATGTATTATAGATCATGCTTTACAATGTATTAAATACAATGTATTATAGATAATGTATTAAATACATAATGTACAATGTAAAATGTGTTATTGATAATGTATTGGATATCTGTAATGTATTTATAGATAATGTATTATAGATCATGCTTTACAATGTATTAAATACAATGTATTATAGATAATGTATTAAATACATAATGTACTATGTAAAATGTGTTATTGATAATGTATTGGGTATCTGTAATGTATTTATAGATAATGTATTATAGATCATGCTTTACAATGTATTAAATACAATGTATTATAGATAATGTATTAAATAATGTATTACAGATAATGATTTAAATAATGTATTATACATATAATGCATTAAATGTATAATGCACTATACAGAATGTGTTATAGATAATGTATTGGATATCGGTAATGTATTAGATATAATGTTTTATAGATAATGTATTAAATACATAATGTACTGTATAGAAGGTATTATAGGCAATGTAGTAGATATCTATAATGCATTAAATAGATAATGTATTTAATATAAAGTAGTAGAGATAATGTATGAAATATCTATAATGTATTAATAGATAAGGTATTAGTATATAATGTGTTCTATATACAATGCATTGAATATAGAATGTATATAATGCATTACTATATAATTTATTAAATATAATATATTAAATATAATATATTAAATGTATAGAATGCATTAAATATCTAGAATGCATTAATATACAACATATTAAATATCTATAGTGCATTACACAGATAATGTATTATATAGAATGTATTTTATATACAATGTATTAATAGATAAGGTATTCATATATAATGTATTACACATATAATGTATTATATATATAATGTATTAAATACCAATCATGTATTATATATATATTAAATAGAATGTATTAAATACCTACAGTGTATGAAATATCTACAGTGTATTAAATATCTAGAATGTGTTATATATATAAAAAGTATTAAATATATAATGTATTAAATAAATCTAATGAATGAAATCTCTAGAATGTGTTATATACATATGAAGTATTAAATCTATAAAATATTAAATAAACCTAACGGATGAAATATCTAGAATGTGTTATACAGATAAAAAGTATTCAATATCTATTCAATAAACCTAAGGAATGAACTCTCTAGAACGCAGTACATTTCTCACGCGCGGCCCCTAAAAGGCGCTGAGCCCAGTGCGCCGTGTCAGATGCCCGCGGTGTGGAGCGGGTGTAAAACCTGACCCGCCGCGCACAGAACACGCGGAGCAGTACGGCCGGCGCGCAGCCCCGCGCTGCAAACGCACAACGAGCGAGCGCACGCACAGAAAACCGGGGAACACGTATGACCTGTAACACGCGTGACCCGTGCGGAATCCACGCGAAGAGCGCGGCACGGCCGAGGCGGGCCGGGCCGGAGCGTCCCCGGCGCGGGGCACGGCAGCGGCGGGCGGGCGGGCCGAGGGCAGGCCGGGCGGCAGCGGGGCACCCGCGGGAGCGGCACCCGCGGGAGAGCCCCGGAGCGGAGCGGAGCGGAGCGGAGCGGGCGAGGCAGCAGAGCCGGCTCCCGCAGCGCCCCGCAGCCTCCGCTCCGACCGCTGCCGGCGCCGCGCCAGCTTCCCGCAGCATCCCGGCCCCGGCCCCCCGAATTCCCAACTTTTCGGGGCCGCCTCGCAATCAACTTTCGGCGAGCGGAGCAATTAGCGGCCTCGGAAAGGAGGGAATGTGTTTTCCCTAATCGAAATTCTAATCACCGTGTCACTCACAACAGCCTTAGTGCTGCTTCGCTGCCGCCCCATTCACATGCAAATGAGCCCTAAATAGGCCAATTATGGCTGTGCCCCCGTTCCCGGCTTAACCCGCTGCGCACTGGGAACCGCGCGGCGCCCACAGAATTCCTCGTGGGAAGCGGGGCCGCTCCTGCCTTCCCGAGCGGCCCGGCACGGCGCGGGCAAACGCCGGGCACGGCCGCGACATTCCCGACCCGACACTCCCCGCGGGGAAAACCGGCCCGGGATGGACGGAGGGATGGATGGATGGAGGGACGGAGGGATGGATGGATGGATGGATGGATGGAGGGATGGATGGATGGAGGGATGGATGGCTGCTTGCAGCCGGTGGCCCTGGAAAACGCTCCTGAGGCAATGGGGATCCATCCCTGGACACTGAGCCGGGATCCATTCCTGGACACTGAGTGGGATCCATCCCTGGACACTGAGTGGGATCCATCCCCGGACACTGAGCAGGGATCCATCCCTGGACACTGAGTGGGATCCATCCCTGGACACTG
>JACSVZ010000014.1:56123-161948 GCA_014706295.1 Lycocorax pyrrhopterus obiensis
GGAAAGGGAGAACTTCAATGGGAAAGGGGAACTTCAATGGGAGAGGGGAAATTGCATGGGGAGAGGGGAAATTCCATGGGAAAGGGAAAATTCCATGGGAAAGGGGAAATTCCATGGGAGAGGGGAAGTTGCATGGGGAGAGGGGAAATCCCATGGGGAGAGGGGAAATTCCGTGGGAAAGGGGAATTTCCATGGGAAAGCGAAAATTCCATGGGAAAAGGGAAGAGTTCCATAGGGAAAGGGAAAATTCCATGGGAAAGGGGAAAATTGCGTGGGGAGAGGGGAAATTCCAGGGGAGAGGGAAAACTTCAATGGGAAAGGGGAACTTCAGTGGGAAAGGGGAAATTCCATGGGGAGAGGGGAAATCCCATGGGAGAGGGGAAATCCCATGGGGAGAGGGGAAAATTCCATGGGAAAAGGGAAGAGTTCCATAGGGAAAGGGAAAATTCCATGGGAAAGGGAGAACTTCAACGGGAAAGGGGAACTTCAATGGGGAGAGGGGAAATCCCATGGGGAGAGGGGAAATTCCATGGGAAAGGGGAAAATTCCATGGGGAAAGGGAGAACTTCAGTGGGGAAAGGGGAAATCCATGGGGAAGGGGAAATTCTGTGGGAGAGGGGAAATTCCACGGGGAGAGGGGAAATTCCGTGGGAGAGGGGAAATTCCGTGGGAAAGGGGAAAATTCCATGGGGAAGGGGAAAACTTCCGGGGGGAGAGGGAGAACTTCCATGGGAAAGGGGAAATTGTGTGGGGAAGGGGAAGTTGCATGGGGAGAGGGGAAATTCCATGGGAGAGGGGAAATTGCATGGGGAGAGGGGAAATTCCATGGGAGAGGGGAAATCCCATGGGAAAGGGAGAACTTCAATGGGAAAGGGGAACTTCAATGGGGAGAGGAGAAATTCCGTGGGGAGAGGGGAGATTCCATGGGAAAGGGGAAAGTCCCGGGGGGAGAGGGGAACTTCAGTGGGGAGAGGGGAAATTCCATGGGAGAGGGGAAATCCCATGGGAAAGGGAGAACTTCAATGGGAAAGGGGAAATTCCGTGGGGAAGGGGAAATTCCATGGGAGAACTTGAATGGAGAAAAGGGGAATTCCATGGAGAAAAGGAAAAATTCCATGGAGAAAAAGGACAATTCCAATGAGAACTTCCATGGACAAAAAAGGAGAATTCCATGGAGGATTTCCATGGAGAAAGGGAAAATTCCATGGAGAACTTCCATGGACAAAAAGGACAATTCCATGGAGGATTTCTATGGAGAAAAGAACTTCCATGGAGGATTTCCATGGAGAAAAGGAAAAATTCCACGGAGAACTTCCATGGAGAAAAGGAGAACTTCCACGGACAAAAAGGAGAATTCCACGGAAGATTTCCATGGAGAAAAGGACGATTCCACGGAGGATTTCCATGGAGAAAAGGAAAAATTCCATGGACAAAAAGGACAGTTCCATGGAGGATTTCCATGGAGAAAAGAACTTCCACGTGAGATTTCCATGGAGAAAACGAACAATTCCACGGAGGATTTCCATGGATAAAAGGAGAACTTCCATGGAGAAAAGAACAATTCCACGGAGGATTTCCACGGAGAAAGAACTTCCATGGAGGATTTCCATGGACAAAAAGGACAATTCCATGGAGGATTTCCATGGAGAAAAGGAGAACTTCCACGGAGAACTTCCATGGAGACACTTCCATGGAGAAAAGAAGAATTCCAATGAGAACTTCCATGGACAAAAAGGACAATTCCATAGAGGATTTCCATGGACAAAAAGGGCAATTCCATGGAGAAAAGAACTTCCACAGACGATTTCCACGGAGAAAAGAACTTCCACAGACGATTTCCATGGACAAAAAGGACAATTCCACGGAGAAAAGGAGAACTTCCATGGAGGATTTCCATGGACAAAACGAACAATTCCACGGAGGATTTCCACGGAGAAAAGAACTTCCACAGACGACTTCCATGGACAAAACAAACAATCCCACAGCCAAAAAAAACCCCCCAACTTCCCCCGAACGCCACTGACCTCGGACCTGCTGCTCCAGGCTGAGGATGACGGCCACGGCCTGGTGCAGGATGAGCAGCTTGGTCTGCGGTTTGTCGCTCTTGAGGTGCAGCTGCACCATCCGGCCCAGCTCCTTGAAGGCCTCGTTGATGTCGCGCACGCGCAGCCGCTCCCGCGCGTTGTTGGCCATGCGCCGCTCCTTCTCCCGCTCGGCTTTCTGCTCCGGGGTCAGGTCCTCGTCGTCGTTATTGCTGCGGGACACAAAAAAAAAAACCCACAAAAAAAACAAAGGGGCCACGGGGTGGCCGCCCGTGAGATGCCGGGAAAAAAAGGGGACAAAAAAAAATGGGGGAGAAAGGGATTTGGAATGGGGTGGAAGTGTTGGAGAGTGTTGGAGTGAAGAGGGGTTTTGGTTTGGTCTCGGTGTGGGATGGTGGGGGTTTTTTAGGTTGGAAAAGGGTTGTGGGAGGTTGGGGTGGGAGAGTTGTAAGGGAAAATTTCATGGGGGAAAGGGAAAGTTTCAGGGAGAGAAAAGACGTCTTTCATGGAGAACTCGCATGGAGGAAAGGAAAAATTCCATGGAGAACTCCCATGGAGAAAAGGACAAATTAATTCCATGGAGAAAAGGAGAAATTCCATGGAGAAAAAGACATCTTCCATGGAGAACTTCCATGGAGAAAAGGAGAACTCCCATGGAGAAAAGGAGAATTTCCATGGAGATAAACACAACTTCCATGGAGAAAAGGAAAAATTCCATGGAGAAAAGGAAAAATTCCATGGAGAAAAGGAGAAATTCCATGGAGAAATTCCATGGAGAAAAAGACATCTTCCATGGAGAACTTCCATGGAGAAAAGGAGAAATTAATTCCATGGAGAACTTCCATGGAGAAAAGGAGAAATTCCATGGAGTGAAGGAAAAATTCCATGGAGAAAAGGAAAAGTTCCATGGAGAACTTCCATGGAGAAAAACACAACTTCCATGGAGAAAAGGAGAACTTCCATGGAGAACTTGCATGGAGAAAAGGAAAAATTCCATGGAGAAAAGGAAAAATTCCATGGAGAACTCCCATGGAGTGAAGGAAAAATTCCATGGAGAAAAGGAAAAACTCCATGGAGAACTTCCATGGAGAAAAGGAAAAATTCCATGGAGAAAAGGAGAATTTCCATGGAGAACTTCCATGGAGAAAAGGAGAACTCCCATGGAGAAAAGGAGAATTTCCATGGAGATAAACACAACTTCCATGGAGAAAAGGAAAAATTCCATGGAGAAAAACACAACTTCCATGGAGAACTTCCATGGGGGAAAGGGAAAATTCCATGGAGAACTTCCATGGAGAAAAACACAACTTCCATGGAGAACTCCCATGGAGAAAAGGAAAAATTCCATGGAGAAAAGGAAGAATTCCATGGAGAAAAACACAACTTCCATGGAGAACTCCCATGGAGAAAAGGAGAAATTCCATGGAGCGAAGGAAAAATTAATTCCATGGAGAAAAGGAAAAGTTCCATGGAGTGAAGGAAAAATTCCATGGAGAAAAGGAAAAACTCCATGGAGAACTTCCATGGAAAAAACCACAACTCGCATGGAGAAAAGGAGAACTTCCATGGAGAAAAGGAAAAATTCCATGGAGAAAAGTTAAAATTCCATGGAGAATTTCCATGGAGAAAAGGAAGAATTCCATGGAGAAAAGGAAAAATTCCATGGAGAAAAGGAAAAATTCCATGGAGAACTTCCATGGAGAAAAACACAACTTCCATGGAGAAAAGGAAGAATTCCATGGAGAAAAGTTAAAATTCCATGGAGAATTTCCATGGAGAAAAGGAAAAATTCCATGGAGAAAAGGACAAATTCCATGGAGAAAAGTTAAAATTCCATGGAGAATTTCCATGGAGAAAAGGAAAAATTCCATGGAGAAAAGGAGAACTTCCATGGAGAAAAGGAAAAATTCCATGGAGAAAAGTTAAAATTCCATGGAGAATTTCCATGGAGAAAAGGAAAAATTCCATGGAGAAAAACACAACTTCCATGGAGAACTTCCATGGAGAAAAGGAGAATTTCCATGGAGAAAAGGAAAAAATCCATGGAGAACTTCCATGGAGAAAAACACAACTTCCATGGAGAAAAGGAAAAATTCCATGGAGAAAAGTTAAAATTCCATGGAGAATTTCCATGGAGAAAAGGAAAAATTCCATGGAGAAAAGGAAAAATTCCATGGAGAAAAGGACAAATTAATTCCATGGAGAACTTCCATGGAGAAAAGGAGAATTTCCATGGAGAAAAGGAAAAATTCCATGGAGAAAAGGAAAGATTCCATGGAGAACTCCCACGGAGAAAAGGATCCCTGTTCCCATCCCCACGGATTTGGATCCCCCTGGGAACGGCGGCTCCGCCCCCGCCCTGGGCACTTCCGGGCCTTCGATCCCAAAGGGATTGGGAACGGTCGGAGGCGCCGCCTCCAGCTCTGCAATCCCGGAATTCCGAGGCCTTGGAAGGGATTTTCGGGATCAGCTCATCCCACACCTTCCACGAGCCCAGGCTGCTCCAAACCCGACCTCGGAGAATTCCAGGGATCCAGGGGCAGCCCCGAGTGGATCAAATGGATCAAATCCATTAAAATTCCCCCCAAAATCCTCAAGAATCCCCTAAACGCGACTCAAAACCCCCCTGGAAACCCCAAGAATTCCCCAAATCCAAACCAGGCAATACCAAACACATTCCAGAGCTTCAAGAAAAGCCCGGAACGAGAGAGGAAGTTCCTCAATCGAGGATGCAAATCCATCCTCGTCCCAACTAAAAGAGCGGGAAAAAGAGGAACCCCAACGGCCGAATCCGGGGAATTTTTTTTTGTTGTTGTTTTTGGACGCGGATTCCGTTCACTTCATCGAAATCCAAGAAGGAATTAAATGAAGCGACACTCCCGGCTCCCGTTACCTAGATCTTGACCTAGTAATGGATTTGATCTCCTTCTTGTCCTCCTCCAGCTTTTTGTCCTCGGCGTTTTTGGCCTCGTGCAGGTTCTCGTCGGCCTCGTCGTCCGATTTGATCTCCGAGCCCCCCGACGAGGCGCTCTGGCCCTGCAGGCCCGCGGCAACGCCTGGCACGACGGCCGGCACGAGGTCACGGGAGCGCGTAAGGTTTTGGGAATGGGGGAGGGGAGGGGAGGGGAGCGGTCGTTTTCGGTCTCGGGATGGATCCCGTGGGTGCGGGGGAAATTTGGGAAGGGGGTGGGGTGGAAGGGAGGTGATGGCTCATGTTGGTTCATTCCGGGGATCCCATCCTGTGGGTCCCATGGATCCCATCCCATCTCGTGGATCCCATCCCATGGATCCCATCCCATCCCATGGATCCCATTGATCCCATCCCGTGGATCCCATCCCATGGATCCCATCCCACTCATCCCATCCCATCCCACCCATCCCATCCCATCCCATCCCATGGATCCCATCCCATCCCATCCTATGGATCCCATCCCATCTCATCTCATCCCATGGATCCCATCCCATCCCATCCCATCCCATGGATCCCATCCTGTCCCATGGATCCCATCCCATGGATCCCATCCCATGGATCCCATTCTATGGATCCCATCCCATGGATCCCATCTGATGGATCCCATCCCATCTCATCCCATGGATCCCATCCCATCCCATGGATCCCATCCCATCCCATGGATCCCATCCGATGGATCCCATCCCATCTCATCCCATCCCATGGATCCCATCCCAGCCCGTGGATCCCATCCCATGGATCCCATCCCGTGGATCCCATCCCATGGATCCCATCCCGTGGATCCCATCCCATGGATCCCGTCCCATAGATCCCATCCCATGGATCCCATTCTATGGATCTCATCCCATCCCATGGATCCCATCTCATCCCATCTCATGGATCCCATCCCATGGATCCCATCCCATGGATCCCATCCCATCCCATGGATCTCATCCCATCCCATCCCATGGATCCCATGGATCCCATCCCATCCCATGGGTCTCATCCCATGGATCCCATCCCATGGATCCCCATCCCATCCCATCCCATCCCATGGATCCCATCCCATCCCATGGATCCCATCCCATGGATCCCATGGATCCCATCCCATGGATCCCATCCCATGGATCCCATGGATCCCATCCCATCCCATGGATCCCATGGATCCCATCCCATCCCATGGATCCCATCCCATGGCTCCCAACCCATCCATCCCATCCCATGGATCCCATCCCATCCCATGGATCCCATCCCATCCCATGGATCCCATCCCATGGATCCCATCCCATGGATCCCATCCCATCCCATGGATCCCATCCCATGGATCCCAAGGATCCCATCCCATCCCATGGATCCCATCCCATGGCTCCCATCCCATCCCATTCCCATCCCATCCCATCCCATCCCATCCCATCCCATCCCATGGATCCCATTCCCATCCCATCCCATCCCATCCCATCCCATCCCGTGGATCCCATGGATCCCATCCCATCCCATCCCATGGATCCCATCCCATCCCATCCCATCCCATGGATCCCATCCCATCCCATCCGATCCCATCCCATCCCACTGATCCCATGATCCCATCCCATCCCATGGATCCCATCCCATGGATCCCATCCCATCCCACTGATCCCATCCCATGGATCCCATCCTATGGATCCCATCCCATCCCATGGATCCCATCCCAACCCATCCCATCCCATGGATCCCATCCCATGGATCCATCCCGTGGATCCCATCCCATCCCATCTCATCCCATGGATCCCATCCAATCCATCCCATCCCATGGATCCCACCCCATCCCATCCCAGCTCGCTCCACACCCCACCCAACCCACCCCACCTTTCATCCACCCCGCAACATTCCCAAATCCCCCCATCCCATCCCATCCCAACTCCCAGAATCCCGCCGAGCTCCAGGCGGGATCCGGGAATTCCGGGAACTCCGGGAATTCCGGGACGCTCACCCCGGTAGGGATCCTGCGGCGGGTTGAGCTCCGGCGACGTCGCCGACTGCACCGGCAGCTGCGGCACCGGCACCGCGTTGGGCACCAGCGAGTGGCTCCCGCGGAGACCAACGGCGTCATCGCGGTGCGCGGGGCCCACCTGCGGGGAGAGGAGAGCTCGGAAACCGGGAGAGCCGGGATCCGGGAAGGGCGGGATCCGGGAAGGGCGGGATCCGGGAAAGCTGGGATCCGGGAAGGGCGGGATCCGGGAAAGCTGGGATCCGGGAGAGCTGGGATCCGGGAAGGGCGGGATCTGGGAGAGCTGGGATCCGGGAGAGCTGGGATCCGGGAGAGCCGGGATCCGGGAAGGGCGGGATCCGGGAAGGGCTGGATCCAGGGAAAGGCTGAAACCGGGAAGGGCTGGATCCTGGGAAAGCTCGGAAACCGGGAGAGCTGGGATCCCGGGAAAGCTCGGAAACCGGGAGAGCTGGGATCCGGGAAGGGCGGGATCCGGGAGAGCTCGGAAACCGGGAGAGCTGGGATCCGGGAAGGGCGGGATCCGGGAAAGCTGGGATCCGGGAAAGCTCGGAAACCGGGAGAGCCGGGATCCGGGAGAGCTGGGATCCGGGAGAGCTGGGATCCGGGAAGGGCGGGATCCGGGAGAGCTGGGATCCGGGAGAGCTGGGAGCCGGGAAGGGCTGGATCCTGGGAAAGGCTGAAACCGGGAAGGGCTGGATCCTGGGAAAGCTCGGATCCTGGGAAAGCTCGGAAACCGGGAAGGGCTGGATCCCGGGAAAGGCTGGATCCTGGGAAGGGCTGGATCCCAGGAAAGCTCGGATCCTGGGAAGGGCTGGATCCAGGGAAAGGCTGAAACCTGGGAAAGCCCAAATCCCGGGAAAGCCCCAAATCCTGCGTTATCCCACACCCATCCCTCGGATCCCTTCCCGCCCAGCTCCGGGAGAATCCCGTGGGAATGGCGTGCTGGAGGCTCTGGAATGCTCCCGGAACGGGGACGGGTCGGCGGCAAATCCCAAATCCAAAGGGTCTCCAGCCCTCCTGGATCCGGCTCCCGAGGAAAACGATGGAGGAAATCGGGAGGGAGTTGGGGGCCAGGAGGAATTTGGGATCCGGGAATTGGGGATCTGGGAATTGGGATCCAGGAGGAATTTGGGATGCAGGAATGGGATCCAGGAATGGGATCCGGGAATTGGGATCCAGGAGGAATTTGGGATGCAGGAATGGGATCCAGGAATGGGATCCGGGAATTGGGATCCAGGGCTAGGAATTGGGATCCAGGAATGGGATTCAGGAATTGGGATCCAGGAATTGAGATTCAGGAATTGGGATTCAGGAATGGGAATCCGGGAATGGGATCCAGGAATGGGAATCCAGGAATTTGGATCCAGGAGGAATTGGGATCCAGGAATGGGGATTCAGGAATTGGGATTCAGGAACGGGGATGGAGGAATTGGGATGGAGGAATTGGGATCCAGGAGGAATTTGGGATCCAGGAATGGGAATCCAGGAATTTGGGATCCAGGAATTGAGATCCAGGAATTGGGATTCAGGAATGGGGTTCCAGGCATTGAATTCAGGAATGGGATCCAGGAATTGGGATCCAGGGCCAGGAATTTGGGATCCAGGAATGGGGATCCAGGAGGAATTTGGGAACCAGGAGGAATGGGAATTCAGAGGGAATGGGAATTCAGGAGGAACTGGGATCCAGGAGGAATGAGGGATCCAGAAGAAATGGGAATCCAGGAATGGGAATCCAGGCATTGGGATCCAGGAATTGGGATTCAGGAATGGGAATCCAGGAATGGGGATCTGGGAATGGGATCCAGGAATGGGAATCCAGGAATTGGGATCCAGGAATTTGGGATCCAGGAGGAATTGGGATCAGGAATGGGAATCCAGGAACGGGAATCCAGGAGGACCAAGAGGGATCCAGGAATCCAAGAGGAATTGGGAATCCAGGAACAGGAATCCAAGAGGGATCCAGGGATCCAGGAGGAATCCAGGGATCCAGGGGGGATCCAGGAATCCAAGAGGGATCCAGGAATCCAGGAGGAATTGGGATCCAGGAATGGGGATCCAGGAATTTGGGATCCAGGAATTTGGGATTCAGGAATGGGGATCCAGGAATTGAGATTCAGGAATTGGGATCCAGGAATGGGAATCCAGGAATTTGGGATCCAGGAATTTGGGATCCGGGAATGGGGATTCAGGAATGGGGATTCAGGGGGAATTTGGGGTCCAGGAGAAATGGGAATCCAGGAGGAACTGGGATCCAGGAATTGGGATCCAGGAATGGGGATCCAGGAGGAACTGGGATCCAGGAATGGGATCCAGGAATGGGAATCCAAGAGGAATCCAGGAATCCAAGAGGAATTAGGAATCCAGGAACAGGAATCCAAGAGGGATCCAGGAGGAATCCAGGGATCCAGGAACGGGGATCCAGGAGGAATTGGGATCCAGGAATGGGGATCCAGGAATGGGAATCCAGGAGGAATCCAGGAATCCAAGAGGGATCCAGGAATCCAGGAATGGGAATTGGGATCCAGGAACGGGAATCCGGGACCGGGGCCCCCCCCAGCGGCCCCGGGATGAGGCGGGAGCGCGCGTTCCGAAGCCATCCCATAATAGCTGCCGTGAGCGGGATCCCAGGGAAGGGAGGGAGCGGGAAAGAATCCCGGGAAAAGGGGGAGAGGCGGGAAACGGGAATAAAGGAAATAAAGAGAGAAATCAATGGGATCGAGTAAAATCAAATTAATCAGGGAAATGAATAAATTAAATGGAATAAAATCAAATTAATAAATCAAAGGAATAAGGGAAATCGAATAAAATCAAATTAAGGAATAAAGTGAATAAATTAAATCGAATAAAATAAAATTAAGGAATAAAATTAATAAGTGAAATCGAAGAAAATGAAATTAAGACATGAAATCAAATCAATTTAATAAATAATTCAAATCAAATAAAGAAATAAAATTAAATGAATTAAACAAAATAAAATTAGTAAATAAAACTGAATGAAACAAAATAAAGTAGATAAATAAAATTAATTGAATTAAATCATGAAATTAAGAAAGAAAATTAAATGGAATAAATAGAAGAGAAACCACGGAATTCAGTCGAATAAAATAAATGAAATAGAAAATAATTTAAATTAAATTGAAAAAAGTAAATAAAACAAAATAAATAAAATAAATAGAATGAAATAAAATAAATAGAATAAAATAAAATAAATAGAATAAAATAAATAGAATGAAATAAAATAAAATAAATAGAATAAAATAAATAGAATGAAATAAAATAAATAGAATAAAATAAAATTAATAGAATAAAATAAAATTAATGAATCAAGGTAAATAAATTAAATCGAATCACATTAATAAATAAAATGGAATAAATAGAATAAAATACATGGAATTGAGTCGAATAAAAGAGATGAAATTGAATAGGAAAAAGTAGAATAAAATAAAAGTAATGAACAAAATAAATGAAAATAAAATTAATGAATAAAGTTAAAAAATTAAATAGAGCAAAATTAACAAATTAAATTAAATTAAATTAAATAAATGAATAAAAAATGAATAGAATAGAATAAAATAATGAATAAAATGAAATAAATAGAATAAAATTAATAAATAAAGTTAAATAAATCAAACAGAATAAACTAAAGTTCATAAATAAAATGAAATCGAATCAACAGAATAAAGGAAATGGAATTAAAGAGATGAAAATGGAATAAAAACCCTGGGAATTCCGCAGAATAAAAGACACCCGGTGAAAAGAGAGGGAACAGAATGAAATCAATCAAATCAATAAAAAGAATCAATCAAAGGAATCGAAAGAATAAATCAGATTAAAGGGGGAAGAGGAAAACCGGAATAAAATGGAATAAATGGAATTAAATAATAAAATAGAATAAAACAAAATAGAATCAAGTGGAATCAATGGAATAAAGGGAATAAATAGAATAAAATGGAATAAATAGAATAAAATGGAATAAAACAGTAAAATAGAATAAAAGAAAATAGAATAAAATAGAATAAAGTGGAATAAATAGAATAAAGTGGAATAAATAGAATAAAATGGAATAAAATGGAATAAAACAGTAAAATAGAATAAAACAAAATAGAATCAATAGAATAAAGTGGAATCAATGGAATAAAGGGAATAAATAGAATAAAATGGAATAAAACAATAAAATAGAATAAAACAAAATAGAATTAAATAGAATAAAATAGAATCAAGTGGAATAAATAGAATAAAATGGAATAAAATGGAATAAATAGAATAAAATGGAATAAAACAATAAAATAGAATAAAACAAAATAGAATCAATAGAATAAAGTGGAATCAATGGAATAAAGGGAATAAATAGAATAAAATGGAATAAAATGGAATAAATAGAATAAAATAGAATAAAATACAATAAAACAAAATAGAATCAATAGAATAAAGGGAATAAATAGAATAAAGTAGAATAAATAGAATAAAACGGAATAAATAGAATAAAATAGAATCAATAGAAAAAAGTGGAATAAATAGAATAAAACAGAATAAATCGAATAAAATAGAATCAATGGAATAAAGTGGAATCAATAGAATAAAATAGAATAAAATGGAATAAATAGAATAAAATAGAATAAAACAAAATAGAATCAATGGAATAAAGTGGAATCAATAGAATAAAGTGAATAAATCGAATAAAAGAAATCAAATTAAGTAGAATAAAAGAAATAGAATGAAATTGAGCAAATAAAAATAGAATGGAATGAAATAAATGGAATGGAATGGAATCAAAGAAATGGAATGAAAGAAATAAAAGGGAATCGAATCAATAAAATAGAAAAAGTGGAATAAACGGAATAAAATGGAATAAAAGAAACGCAGTCGATGAAAAGAAATCAAATGGAACGGAATCAACAGAATAAATCAAATGAAATAGAAGAAAAGAGAATAAAAGAATAAAGTTAAATAGAATAAACGGGATAAAATCAATGGAATCAAAGAAACAGCAGAAAATGGGATCAATCAAAGAGAAAAAAAGGAAGGGACGGAATAAAAATGGAATCAGAAACGAAATGAAATCGGATCGAAGAAATCAAAGCCGATCGAATCAAATCAATGGAACAAAAAGAACTGGATCAATCAATGGAATAAAGTGAAATCAATGGAATAAAAAGTGAAATAAATGGAATAAAGAATTGGGATGGAATAAAGTGAAATCAATGGAATAAAAAGTGAAATCAATGGAATAAAAAGTGAAATCAATGGAATAAAAAGAATAAATGGAATAAAAGTGAAATAAATGGAATAAAGAGCTGGGATGGAATAAAGTGAAATCAATGGAATAAAAGTGAAATAAATGGAATAAAAAGTGAAATAAATGGAATAAAAAGAATAAATGGAATGAATGGAATCAATAAATGGAATAAAGAATTGGGATGGAATAAAGTGAAATCAATGGAATAAAAAGTGAAATCAATGGAATAAAAAGAATAAATGGAATAAAGAATTGGGATGGAATGGAATAAAAGTGAAATCAATGGAATAAAAAGTGAAATCAATGGAATAAAAGTGAAATAAATGGAATAAAAAGTGAAATACATGGAATAAAAAGAATAAACGGAATAAAGAGCTGGGATGGAATGGAATAAAGTGAAATAAGTGGAATAAAAAAGAATAAATGGAATAAAGAATTGGGATGGAGTGGAATAAAAGTGAAATCAATGGAATAAAAAGTGAAATAAATGGAATAAAGAATTGGGATGGAATAAAGTGAAATAAATGGAATAAAAAGTGAAATCAATGGAATAAAAGTGAAATCAATGGAATAAAAAGAATAAATGGAATAAAGAATTGGGATGGAATAAAGTGAAATAAATGGAATAAAAGTGAAATAAATGGAATAAAAAGTGAAATAAATGGAATAAAAAGTGAAATAAATGGAATAAAAAGTGAAATAAATGGAATAAAAGTGAAATAAATGGAATAAAAAGTGAAATAAATGGAATAAAAAGAACTGGAATGAATGGAATCAATAAATGGAATAAAGAATTGGGATGGAATGGAATAAAGTGAAATCAATGGAATAAAAAGAATAAATGGAATAAAGAATTGGGATGGAATAAAGTGAAATCAATGGAATAAAAGTGAAATCAATGGAATAAAAGTGAAATAAATGGAATAAAAAGAATAAATGGAATGAATGGAATCAATAAATGGAATAAAGAGCTGGGATGGAATAAAGTGAAATCAATGGAATAAAAAGTGAAATAATGGAATAAAAAGTGAAATAAATGGAATAAAAAGAATAAATGGAATGAATGGAATCAATAAATGGAATAAAGAATTGGGATGGAATAAAGTGAAATCAATGGAATAAAAAGTGAAATCAATGGAATAAAAAGTGAAATACATGGAATAAAAAGAATAAACGGAATAAAGAGCTGGGATGGAATGGAATAAAGTGAAATAAGTGGAATAAAAAGTGAAATAAATGGAATAAAAAGAATAAATGGAATAAAGGGAATCAAATCCATCAATAAACGCCAATAGAACGGCAGGAAATCAATAAAAGAACCGGAATCAATAACAGAGAAAAAATGGAATAAAGAACCAGAAGAGAGAAACAGAGAGAGGGAAGAGAACGGAATGGAGGGGAATAAATGGAATTAAATCAAGGAATGAAAATGAAATCCATGAGATAAAGAAATGAATTCATTCAATAAAGAAATGAAAATCAAATACGTTAAAGAAAGGAATTGAAATGAAATAAATCAGGTAAATAAATGAAAATGAAATAAATAAAAAAAAAGGAATTAAAATAAATTAATCAAGTAAAGAAATGAAAATGAAATCAATTAAATAAAAGAAATACATTGAAATAAATTAAATTAATTAACTGAAGTGAAATAAATGAAATAAATGAAATAAATTAAAAGAAATAAATAAAGTAAATTAAAATGAAATCAGTGAAATCAAGACAATAAATACATTAAAATAAATAAATAAATGAAATAAATTCAGTAAATAAAGAAATAAAATCAATAAAATGAAAATGAAATAAAGAAATAAATATAGGAAATAAATGAAATGAAAGAAATGAAAGAAAGAAATGAAATTTAAATAAATTAATTAAATGAATTAAAATGAATACATTAAATAAAGTCATGAAAATGAAATGAAATGAATAAGTAAATTAATTAATTAATTAATTAATTAATTAAAGGAAAAAATTAAAAGCCAAGGGAGTTAAAGGAAATCCACCAAAAGGAACCGAACCAACAGCAGAGAATAAATGGAATAAAAAGAGCTCGAATCGATAGAAGAGAATAAATAAAGATAAAAATAAAGATAAAAATAAAAATAAAAATAAAAATCAAAATCATTGGGAAGGAACAGGAGAGGAGAAATGGAATAAAAGCGACGAAGGAAGGGAACGGGATTGGATGGAAGGAATAAAAATAGAAAAGGTGGAAGCGCTGGAATGGAAAGGAATAAATGGAATTAAATCCATAAAATTCAGTGGAATCAATAGAGAGAAAAAATTGGAATAAAATAGAATAAAATGAAATAAATGGAATGAAATAAATGGAATTAAATAGAATCAATGGAATAGGAAAAACTGGAATAAAATAGAATAAAATGGAATAAATGGAATGAAATAAATGGAATTAAATCCATAAAATTCAGTGGAATCAACAGGAGAGAAAAAATGGAATAAAATAGAATAAAATGAAATAAATGGAATGAAATCAACAAAATTAAATTGAATCAATAGAGAGAAAAAAATGGAATAAAATAGAATAAAATGGAATAAATGGAATGAAATAAATGGAATTAAATCCATAAAATTCAGTGGAATCAATAGGAGAGAAAAAAATGGAATCAGTGGAATAGAATAGAATGGAATGAAATAAATGGAATTAAATCAATAAAATTAAATTGAATCAATGGAATAGGAAAAATTGGAATAAAATAAAATAAAATGAAATAAAGGGAATGGAATCAATAAAAATCAATGGAATCAATGGAATAGGAAAAACTGGAATAAAATAGAATAAAATGAAATAAATGGAATGAAATAAATGGAATTAAATACAATCAATGGAATAGGAGAAATTGGAATAAAATAGAATAAAATGGAATAAATGGAATGAAATAAATGGAATTAAATCCATAAAATTCAGTGGAATCAACAGGAGAGAAAAAATTGGAATAAAATAGAATGGAATGGAATAAATGGAATTAAATCAAAATTCAAGGGAATCAATAGGAGAGAAAAAAATGGAATCAATGGAATAGAATAGAATGGAATGAAATAAATGGAATTAAATCAATGGAATGAAATCAATAAAATTAAATGGAATCAATGGAATAGGAAAAATTGGAATAGAATAGATTGGAATGAAATAAATGGAATGAAATCAAAATTCAAGGGAATCAATAGGAGAGAAAAAAATGGAATCAATGGAATAGAATAGAATGGAATGAAATCAATGGAATTAAATCAATAAAATTAAATGGAATCAATGGAATAGGAAAAAATGGAATAAAATAGAATGAAATAAAGGGAATGAAATCAATAAAATCCAATGGAATCAATGGAGCAGAAGAGAAGAGAATGAAATAAAGAGGAAAACCAATCAAAGGGGATCAATAAAAGAATTAAAACCGAATAAAATGGGATCAATGAAATCATTGCAATCCAAGGGGATCAATAAAGGAATTAAAGTAGAATAAAAAGGACTAAACAGAAGAATCGAAATCGAATCCAGTGGGATCAATAAAAGAGTGGGAGCAGGATCCAGTGGGATGGATGAAGGAAAAGGAGGAATTCCGGAGGCTGAGGAGCCGGGAAAGGCGGCCCGGGATCCACGCGGAGCGGCCAGCGACTGTGCCGGGGGATGGGATGTTCCCGATCCCGATCCCGTTCCAGCTGTGCCGGGGGATGGGATGTTCCCAATCCCGATCCCAATCCCGATCCCGTTCCCATTCCAGCTGTGCCAGGGGGATGGGATGTTCCTGTTCCCATTCCCATTCCCATTCCAGCTGTGCCAGGGGATGGGATGTTCCCGATCCTGATCCCGATCCCGTTCCCATTCCAGCTGTGCCACGGGGATGGGATGTTCCCGATCCCATTCCTGTTCCCGTTCCAGCTGTGCCACCAGGATGGGATGTTCCCGATCCCATTCCTGTTCCCGTTCCAGCTGTGCCACGGGGATGGGATGTTCCTGATCCCATTCCTGTTCCCGTTCCAGCTGTGCCACGGGGATGGGATGTTCCTGATCCCGTTCCCGTTCCCATTCCAGCTGTGCCAGGGGATGGGATGTTCCCGATCCCATTCCCGATCCCATTCCAGCTGTGCCACGGGGATGGGATGTTCCTGATCCCATTCCTGTTCCCGTTCCAGCTGTGCCACCAGGATGGGATGTTCCTGATCCCGTTCCTGTTCCCGTTCCAGCTGTGCCAGGGGATAGGATGTTCCCGTTCCCATTCCCATTCCCGTTCCAGCTGTGCCACCAGGGTGGGATGTTCCCATTCCCATTCCAGCTGTGCCAGCGGCACGGGATATTCCCGTTCCTGTTCCCGTTCCCGTTCCCATTCCCATTCCCGTTCCAGCTGTGCCACCGGGATGGGATGTTCCCGTTCCCGTTCCCACTCCCATTCCCATTCCCATTGCCACTGCCAGCTCCCACTGAGATGTTCCCGTTCCACTGGGCCGCTCCCATTCCCACTCCCGTTCCACTGGGACGCTCCCATTCCCATTCCCATTCCCATTCCCATTCCCACTCCCACTCCCACTCCCACTCCCACTCCCATTCCCACTCCCCATTCCCATTCCCATTCCCATTCCCATCCCAGCTCTCACTGGGCCGCTTCCATTCCCATGGAGCAGCTCCCACTGGGCCGCTCCCATTCCATTCCCACTCCCATTCCCATTCCCAGCTCCCACTGAGATGTTCCTGATCCACTGGGACGCTCCCATTGCCACTCCAGCTCCCACTGGGATGCTTCTGTCCCACTGGGACACTCCCATTCCCATGGAGCAGCTCCCACTGGGATGCTCCCATTCCCACTCCCATTCCCACTCCCAGTCCCATTCCCAGTCCCATTCCCATTCCCACCCAGTTCCCATTCCCATTCCCATTCCCATCCCAGCTCTCACTGGGCCACTTCCATTCCCATGGAGCAGCTCCCACTGGGATGTCCCTGTCCCACTGGGCCGCTCCCATTCCCATCCCAGCTCTGACTGGGATGTTCCCATTCCCACTCCAGCTCCCACTGGGCCGCTCCCATTCCCATCCCAGCTCTGACTGGGATGTTCCCATTCCATTCCCACTCCAGCTCCCACTGGGCCGCTCCCATTCCCATTCCCACTCCCATTGCCATTCCCATTCCCAGCTCCCACTGAGATGCTCCTGATCCACTGGGCCGCTCCCATTCCCATTCCCATTCCCATTCCCATTCCCATCCCAGCTCTCACTGGGCCGCTCCCATTCCCATGGAGCAGCTCCTGTCCCACTGGGACGCTCCCATTCCCCCTCCAGCTCCTACTGGGCTGCTCCCATTCCCACTCCCACTCCCATTCCCATTCCCATTCCCAGCTCCCACTGAGATGTTCCTGATCCACTGGGCCGCTCCCATTCCCATTCCCATTCCCATTCCCATTCCCATTCCCATTCCCGTCCCAGCTCTCACTGGGCCGCTCCCATTCCCATGGAGCAGCTCCCACTGGGCTGCTCCCATTCCATTCCCACTCCCATTCCCATTCCCATTCCCAGCTCCCACTGAGATGTTCCTGATCCACTGGGCCGCTCCCATTGCCACTCCAGCTCCCACTGGGATGCTTCTGTCCCACTGGGACACTCCCATTCCCATGGAGCAGCTCCCACTGGGATGCTCCCATTCCCACGGAGCAGCTCTCAGTAGGATGCTCCCATTCCATTCCCCCTCCAGCTCCCACTGGGACGCTCCCATTCCCACTCCCACTCCCATTCCCATTCCCACTCCCATTCCCATTCCCATCCCAGCTCTCACTGGGCCACTTCCATTCCCATGGAGCAGCTCCCACTGGGATGTCCCTGTCCCACTGGGCCGCTCCCATTCCCATCCCAGCTCTGACTGGGACGCTCCCATTCCCATTCCCATTCCCACTCCCATTCCCACTCCCACTCCCACCCCAGCTCCCCCGGACCAGCTCCCACCCTCCCACCCCGCACTCCCTCTCCCTCTCCCGCTCACCATGAGGGAGTGGCGGTTGGCCGAGAGCAGCCCGGTGCCGTAGCCCGAGGCCAGGCCGGCCATGGCGCCGTTGTGGGCGGCCCCCAGCAGCCCGTGCACGTCGCCGTGCGCCGCGGCCATGGCGGGCGCCGGCCCCACCGCGTGGTTCCGCAGCACGTGGATGGCGTCGTCCAGGCGCTCCAGGCGGTCCTCGATGCGGCTCTGCTGCGCGGCGGGAGGCAAAGGCGGCACCGGCGTCAGCGCCGCGCCGGCCACGCGGGCAAGCGGGGCTCCCTGCTCGGCCCTGCCGGCCCGGGGCCACCAAACCCTGGGGGCTGGATCCTGGGATTGGATCCCTGGGGGCTGGATCCTGGGATTGGATCCCTGGGATTGAACCCTGGGGGCTGGATCCTGGGATTGAATCCCTGGGATTGAATCCCTGGGATTGAACTCTGGGGGCTGGATCCTGGGATTGAACTCTGGGATTGAATCCCTGGGATTGAACTCTGGGGGCTGGATCTGGGGATTGAATCCCTGGGATTGAACCCTGGGATTGAACCCTTGGGATTGAACCCTGGGGGCTGGATCCTGGGATTGAACCCTTGGGATTGAATCCCTGGGATTGAACCCTGGGGGCTGGATCCAGGGACTGGATCCTGGGATTGAATCCCTGGGATTGAACTCTTGGGATTGAACCCTGGGACTGAACCCTGGGATTGAACCCTGGGATTGAACCCTGGGGGCTGGATCCTGGGATTGGATCCCTGGGATTGAACCCTGGGATTGAATCCCTGGGATTGAACCCTTGGGATTGAACCCTGGGGGCTGGATCCTGGGATTGAACCCTGGGGGCTGGATCCTGGGATTGAATCCCTGGGATTGAACCCTGGGATTGAACTCTGGGGGCTGGATCCTGGGATTGAATCCCTGGGATTGAACTCTGGGGGCTGGATCCGGGGATTGAATCCCTGGGATTGAACCCTGGGATTGAACTCTGGGATTGAACCCTTGGGATTGAACCCTGGGGGCTGGATCCAGGGACTGGATCCTGGGATTGAATCCTGGGGGCTGGATCCAGGGACTGGATCCTGGGATTGAATCCCTGGGATTGAACTCTTGGGATTGAACTCTTGGGATTGAACCCTGGGATTGAACTCTGGGGCTTGGATCCTGGGATTGAATCCCTGGGATTGAACCCTTGGGATTGAACCCTGGGGGCTGGATCCAGGGATTGAATCCCTGGGGGCTGAACCCTGGGGGCTGGATCCTGGGATTGGATCCCTGGGATTGAACCCTGGGGGCTGGATCCTGGGATTGGATCCCTGGGATTGAACTCTTGGGATTGAACCCTGGGATTGAACCCTGGGATTGAATCCCTGGGATTGAACTCTTGGGATTGAACCCTGGGATTGAATCCCTGGGATTAAACCCCTGGGATTGACCCCTTGGGATTGAACCCTTGGGATTGAACCCTGGGGGCTGGATCCTGGGATTGAACCCTGGGATTGAACCCTGGGGGCTGGATCTGGGGATTGAACTCTTGGGGCTGAACCCTTGGGATTGAACCCTTGGGATTGAATCCCTGGGATTGAACCCTGGGATTGACCCCTTGGGATTGAACCCTGGGATTGAACTCTTGGGATTGAATCCCTGGGATTGAACCCTGGGATTGAACTCTTGGGATTGAACCCTTGGAATTGAATCCTCAGGGCTGAATCCTGAGGTTTGAATCCTTGGGATTGAACCCTGGGGGTTGAATCCTTGGGATTGAACCCTTGGGATTGAATCCTTAGGGCTGAATCCTTGGGATTGAATCCTTGGGATTGAATCCTTGGGATTGAATCCTTCGGACTGAATCCTTAGGATTGAATCCTTAGGGTTGAATCCATAGGACTGAACCTTTAGGATTTGATTTCAGGACTGAATCCTTCGGACTGAACCTTTAGGATTTGATCTTTAGGATCCTTTGATTTCCTGGGGTTTTTCCCTCCGTTCCCACCCCCCCACTCCCGTTTTTTAAGGAATTCTGCTTCCCCAAGGCCGCGGTTCAGGACGGGGACCCCGAGTGCAGCTTCGATTTTCATGGGCAGAACAGGTTCAACGATTCCTCATGAACGGAAACCGGGCCGGGCCAGCGCAGCCCTCGAGCTCTCGGCAGAGTTTGCGCGAGGTCGGAATGAAAGCGGGATTGGAACCGGGATTCCAAAAAACGGGAACGGAAACCGAAAAGAAACCGAAAAAACCCCAAAAAAGAAAGAGAAGGAAAGGAACAAATCCGAGTTTCCGTCGCGGTTCGGCTCCGAGCGGGATTTTCCTCCCCCCAGCTGCTCCCGGGATCGCACGGACGCGGAGGGAGAGGAGCCAGCGGCTCCTGCGGCCCCTCCCAGCCGGGGGCTCCTACAGGGACAATTCCCGTGGGATGGGGAAGCTCAGCAGGACAATTCCCAGGGAAACCCTCAGCAGGACCATTCCCGTGGGAAGGAGATCCTGGAGAACCTGCACAGGACCATTCCCAAGGGCCGGGGATCCTGGAGAACCCGGCAGAGCTGCTGCAGCTCCTCAGCCGAGGCCTCCACCTTCCCACCTCCGCGGGAAAGCCGGGAGAGCCCTGGGATCCGTCGGAACGAGGAATTCCGTGCAGGGGTGGGAAGAGCAGTCCAGGCTGATCCCTAACTGCGGCAAATTCCCGACACTTCCCGCCGAGCCCAACGGCCGGCCAGGAGGGCAGCAGAGGACACCGGAGTCTCCAACTCCTCAGCATTCCAGAGGGAAAGGTGACAAATTCCACCCCCATCCCAGCCCGGGACGCTCAGCCCACCGGAATTCCCGGTGGAGAGGACACCACCTGCAGCATTCCATGGGAGAGGAGCCATCCCCTTCCCTGCTCCACCAGGAGATCCCTGAGCAGCATCTCCTCATCCCATGGGATCCCTGAGCATCCTCTCCTCACTCCATGGGATCCCTGAGCAGCCTCTCCTCATCCCATGGGATCCCTGACCAGCTCCTCCTCATCCCATGGGATCCCTGACCATCCTCTCCTCATCCCACGGGATCCCTGACCATCCTCTCCTCATCCCATGGGATCCCTGAGCATCCCCTCACTCCATGGGATCCCTGACCATCCTCTCCTCATCCCATGGGATCCCTGAGCATCCTCTCCTCATCCCATGGGATCCCTGACCATCCTCTCCTCATCCCATGGGATCCCTGACCATCCCCTCCTCACTCCATGGGACCCCTGAGCAGCATCCCCTCATCCCATGGGACCCCTGAGCATCCTCTCCTCATCCCATGGGATCCCTGACCATCCCCTCCTCATCCCATGGGATCCCTGACCATCCTCTCCTCATCCCATGGGATCCCTGACCATCCCCTCCTCACTCCATGGGATCCCTGACCATCCTCTCCTCATCCCATGGGATCCCTGAGCATCACTTCCCTCACTCCAGGATCATTCCCTCACTCCATGGGGTCTCTGATCCTCACTCCAGGATCATTCCCTATGGGAAGGACCCTCGACATCACCTCCATTGCTCCATGGGGACTCTGATCATCCCCTCCCTCATTCCCGGACCATTCCCTGCTCCACCAGGATCCCTGACCATCACTTCCCTCATTCCCGGACCATTCCCTGCTCCACCAGGATCCCTGACCATCACTTCCCTCATTCCCGGACCATTCCCTGCTCCACCAGGATCCCTGACCATCACTTCCCTCATTCCCGGACCATTCCCTGCTCCATGAGGATCCCTGACCATCACTTCCCTCATTCCCGGACCATTCCCTGCTCCATGAGGATCCCTGGCCATCACTTCCCTCACTCCTGGACCATTCCCTGCTCCACGAGGATCCCTGACCATCACTTCCCTCATTCCCGGACCATTCCCTGCTCCATGAGGATCCCTGACCATCACTTCCCTCACTCCTGGACCATTCCCTGTTCCACGAGGATCCCTGACCATCACTTCCCTCATTCCCGGACCATTCCCTGCTCCACCAGGATCCCTGACCATCACTTCCCTCATTCCCGGACCATTCCCTGCTCCATGAGGATCCCTGACCATCACTTCCCTCACTCCTGGACCATTCCCTGCTCCATGAGGATCCCTGACCATCATTTCCCTCACTCCTGGATCATTCCCGTCCCTTCCCTCATTCCTGGACCATTCCCTGCTCCACGAGGATCCCTGACCATCCCTTCCCTCATTCCTGGACCATTCCCTGCTCCACGAGGATCCCTGACCATCACTTCCCTCATTCCCAGATCATTCCCTGCTCCATGAGGACTCTGATCATCCCCTCCCTCACTCCTGGACCATTCCCTGCTCCATGAGGATCCCTGACCATCCCTTCTCTCATTCCTGGACCATTCCCTGCTCCACCAGGATCCCTGACCATCCCTTCCCTCATTCCTGGACCATTCCCTGCTCCACCAGGATCCCTGACCATTCCTTCCCTCATTCCCGGACCATTCCCTGCTCCACAAGGATCCCTGGCCTCCCTCACCCCACGGGCCGCTCCGTCCTGCACCGGCCGCAGCTTCCCCTTCCCATCGCTCCTGATCCCATCATTCCCTGTCCCGAGAGCAGCGCGCCGGGAAGGGCCGGGAAGGGAAGGGAAGGGCTGAGACACCGCGGGGTCGTTAAGAGCGAGTCGCTAACGAGAGCCGGAGGCGGAGCGGGGCGCTAATGAAGACATACCAGGGAGTGTAAGGGACCTTCATAATTGGGAGATGATGACGCTTGACCTCCATTCCTAGACCAAACAGCTGTTCCTGCTAACAAGTAAAACCGGAATTACCGTTAGAACTCGGCCCAGCAAATCCCCGCCTCCGGCTCGCGCCGGCCGCGCCGCAGCATCCGAGGCACCGACTCCCGCAGGCTCGGCCACCCGCGGGTCGGGCAAAGCCCGGCTGCGCTGAGCTCGGCTCTGCTAAGCTCGGCTCTGCTAAGCTCAGCTCTGCTAAGCTCGGCTCTGCCGCCGCGGGAGGAAAAGGGGGTGCTGCTCTCCGAGGGGAAGGAGGGCAAAGCAGCTTTTCCCGCTCCTCTCCCAACGGCTCCGGCAGCGGCCGTTCTTTGGGATCCTCGGAGCGACGCCTGCGGGCACTGAAGCGTTCCCACACGGAGCGGGCTTTGTTGGGAATGAGCCGGGCTAGGCTGGAGCTCCGGGCAAAGCTTTCCGTCTCTGGCTCTTGCTTATCCCTGTCCTCGGGGTTTGTTCCCTTGGGATGATCGGGAGTCGGGAGGCGGCTTTGGGGAAAAGCTGCAAATCTTGGGAATAAAGGCTAAAATCTCCGAATCCTGGAATTCTTGGGCTTGGGAGGGACCTTGAGAGGTCGGCGCTCAACACTTGCGGCTCCTCCTGAAATCCTTTACCGGATTTCTGGCACTGCCTTCTCCCCTTTCCCAAAATTCTCAGGGAATTTCTCCCTCTGGCTCAGCCCCTTCCATGGGGAAAGGAAGGAGACTCCTGGGGCCGGGCAGCCTAAACGTTGGGATAATCCCAGGGAAAACGAGGGCGGGAAGCTGCTTTGGGAGCCCCTCTGCCACCTGCCGGGGCGGCTTCCGTAGCTTCCGCGGGATGGAGGCGGAGGTGGGATTCTCCCGCATCGTCCTGCGCCATCCCTGCTTCCCGGAGGGGCTGGTCCCCGCGGGATGCTGCCGGGATTCCCGGGAATTCCCAGCTTTCCCTGTCCTACGCTCGGGATTCCCGGTGAGTTCGAACAGCGGGATTCTGGAATCGTGGGATCCACACTTGGCCTCAAGGAGAGGGAAAAGCCAGGAGGGATTTTCCAGAGGGGTGGGATGCGCTGCCCGCAAGGAGCAGCCAAACCCTCACAGGTTAAAAACTGGGAATTCTAATTCCAGGGAATATCCCAAAGCCCTGATGCTCGTGGGAACGACCCCGAGCCTCGGGATTTGTTCCCTCGGGAACATCCCGAGTCGAGCGGGTTTGGGGAAAACCTGCAAATCCTGGGAATAAAATCTCCAGATCCTGGAATCCTGGAACGCTTGGGCTTGCAAGGGACCTTTAAAGGTCAATCCAGGTTGCTCCAAGCTTCCCTAAAAATCCTCGCTGCTCTCCGAATTCCCTGGATTTGGTTCGGAACCGTCTCCCCGCGGCCGATCCCGACTCCCCGGGAGGGAAGGACGGATGGAGCACGGAGTTTTTGGGAAGCTCGGGACAACCTGCTCTCCGCTGAGGGAATCTGGGCTGCGCAGCTGCCCGGCAGCCCCGCGGGAGCTCGTTCCGGCATCTCTTCCCAGAAAAAACCACCACCTTAGGAAAACTTCAGTAAAAGAGAATGGAACAATACCTGAGAGAGAAGGGGGAGAACCGACAGGAGTTGAAGGATTTGATGAAAAGCTGTTGTTGGTGTGATCTGGAGAATAGATCTTCAAAAGATGAATCACAATTAATCTAAAGCCGACACATCCCGATGCCAAAAAAAAAAAGACCTTGGAATTCTTATGCAATTCCCGACATTTCAACGAGAGCAGGCCAGGCGCGAAAAGCCTCCCGATTCCGACGGAGCCCACGGATTCCGAGCTCCCAAAGGCTTCGTGCCGAGATGCATCTCGGTAGGAGATGCAGGAAGCTGCACGCCTTCCCTTGGGAAGGGATTCCCGGGATTGGGATGATCCCAGGGATCGGCTGGGCCACGGTTTTAGTGGCTCGACTTCCTCGTATGAACCGGTGTCATGAGAACTCAGAGGAACCCACTGTGCCCAGAAAATACCGGAATGCTCCCGCTCCAAGGGCAGCGCTGCCGGCTGGGATAACGGGAGCGGGGCGGGAACATCCCGGCCGGGCTGGGATACTCGGGCTCCCGTTATCCCGGCCCAAGGGATATTCCGGCTCCCGTTATCCCGGCCCGAGGCGGGAACCGCTGCCTTCAACCACGGGGAGCTGCCAGGAAACGGAGTCCAGGAAATTCCGAAGGAATCCTGCGGCTGCGGGCCGGCCTCCCTCTCCCATGGGAACGGGGGCCAAACCTTCCCTCTCCCCGTTCCTCTCCTTCCCTAAATCCGGGCTGTCCCAACCCCCTTTGCCCGGACTGTCCCTATTCCCGTGGATTTGCTGCTCGTCTCGGCCAACTGCAGCCGCCCCCAGGGGACTCCAACTCAAATTCCAAAGGGTGAAAACGGGAATTCCAAAGTGTTTCCTTACAGAGGCGAGTGCTTTTCCCAGCGCGTCCGCCGGTCTGCGAGCTGCCCGCGGCTCCGCTTCCTCTGTTGGCTGCGAAACACAGAATTCCCGCTCAGAATTCCCGCATTTCCCCCGGGAAACGTTCCCTGACTCCTGTTCCTGGGTTATTCCACAGGGAAAACTGGCCTTGGATCCTTTCCTCGGATCCGGGGGTTTGTTTTCCGCGGCCTCGGCGGAGCAGGGGAAGGTTTGGGAATGTCGGGATCGTCTCATTCCGACGCCACAGGATGGGGTTTTCCCACCAGCCCAGGCTGCTCCAAGCTGGCTTTGGGCACTTCCAGGGATGGGGGAAGCAGGGAATAAAATCTGGGAATTCCCTCAAGGAAGAGCATCGGGAATGACATCGCAGGGTGCTTCCCTCATGGAATGAAGGGATATTCCTGATATTCCTGCTTGGAAAAGCCAGGCAGGAAGGAGCAAGGCCCTGGGAGCTGCTCCACACTGGGAATGGGGAATGGGGAATGGCTCATCCCATCCCAACCCTTTTCCGTGGGCGCTCCGAGCCCCTGGAACACCGGCAGGGACGGGAGAGCTGCGAGCCGGGGTGGGGATCGAGCCCCTCCTTTGTTCCCAGCCTTCCCAGTCCGGAAGCACGGCCCTAATCCGAACCACGTGTGCCCGACTCGCTCCGGGAGAGGCTTCGGGATTTCCCGGCTGGGAATGTTTCGGGAATATCCCGGTTGTGCCGAGGGCCGGGAACGCTCACCCAGGATGGAGTCGGTGCCGTTGGCGGGCGGCGTGCACGAGGACGCGCTGTAGTGGTTTGTGCCGCTCCGGTGGAACGTGGACATCGGGGGCAGGCTGGAGTTGATGTCGGCCGAGGAGTGCGATGGGTAGCTCTGGAAAAGCGGGAAAACGGGGAATGGCAGCGTGTGGAGAGGAGGGAAGGGGTTTTTAGGGATCGCATCCCACTCCCTGGGTGATTCCAAGCTGCCCTTAAACACTTCAGGGTGGGAATCCAGAGGGAAAACTGGGAAAGCTGGGCCAGTCCCGCAGGGTAAACTGGGAATCGCACACTTTGGGATGGAAATCCCAAGTTTTTCCGGGAACGCCACCCCAAATCCCTCCCGTGCCCCGCTCCGTACCAGGCGCTCGTGTGGGTGCAGGCTGCAGTAGCTGCCGGCCTGGCCGAGGTGCGAGGAGCCGCCCAGCATTCCCCCGTAGCCGGCCTGGTTCATCCCGCTGGACGAGCTCCAGGGATCGCTGCCGTGGTGGCCATCTGCAACACGGAAACCTGGGAATGGCACCGGGAACGGCACCGGGAACGGCACCGGGAATGGCACCGGGAACGGCACCGGGAACGGCGCCGGGAATGGCACCGGGAACGGCACCGGGAATGTGGGAACGGCACCGGGAACGGCACCGGGAATGCGGGAATGGCACCGGGAATGCGGGAATGGCACCGGGAACGGCACCGGGAACGGCACCGGGAAGTGCGGCCGGCAGCCCCCAACCCGTGGCAAGGGGCGCTTCCCACCGGGCTGGGCTGCTCCAAGCCCGCTGTGAGGATTCAATATCCTGAAAATCCTCTGAAATCCTTGGAATTCCAGGAGGTTCGTTACCGAGATAAAAAAAAGAGGCAAAATTCCCTCATGGGAAAGCCCTGGAATGATCCCTGGAATTGCCCCAAAAAGCCCCGGATGTGGCACTCGGGGCCACGGAGAATTTGACCTTGGAGAGCTTTTCCGGCCTCACTATTCCACGATCCCGATCTTTGCCAGGGAATTACTGTGCCCCAAACGCGGCACAAAGCCAGGAGCCGGATTTTCCTGGGTTTTCCAAACTCCGGGAATGTTCTCAAGGAATCGATCCCCTGATTTCATGGAGCAGCAAAACCCCGGAAGCTCCGAGCTCCAATTCCGGGGATGCACAAATCCTCATTTTTACAGGAACGAGCCCAAAAAGCTCCCCCGGAGGAGGGAAAGGATGGAAAAAAGGACGGGAATGGAATTTTCCCTCTTACCTTGCATGAAGAAGGAGCTGGGAAAAGTGCTGGCTGCTGGTTTGGAGGATGGAAAACCGGGAGAATCCCGGTTGTAGTCGGCGGTGCTCGCCGACGGAGCATAAACCTGCGGGGAAAAGCCTCCTTTAGGCAACTCCGACCCCAAAAACCGGGAATTTCCCCCCAGACCTCCTCACAGCATCCCAGAACTCTCCGGGAACGCAAAACCTCCTGGAGCCACACGGCTGGGAATCAATTCCCAGCTCCCAAAGCGGCTCCGGGCTGACATTTTCCAGCCCGAACCAGGGATGTTTGGATGAAGTCTGGATTTCTGGGAATCGAATTATCCCGCAGATGTGCAGATGTTCTTCCTGCCGCCCCCCGGAGCCGAGAATAAACAGGAACTGGGAACAATGCGGGCTTTTTTTGGGACGGGAGCCTGCGGAGTTCACCCGGCTCTGCAGGGCTGGAAGGAGCTCAAAAACTTGGGAATTTTCCTAAAAAAAACCCCCCAACCTCCCGATTTTGAATCAACAACGTAAATTACAACCAGATCCCAGGATATGAAATTCCCAGGGATCCCTCAAAACCTGGAGCAGCACGGGACCACCAGCACGGAGCGCACGCACCGGGGGAGAGCAACCTCCTCCTTCCCTCGGGATTATTCCCGTTATCCTGGGCCGAAACTCGCGTTTATTCCCGGTTTTCCCTAATCCGGCGGAGCCTCCTGCAACCTGCCGGGAATACGGGCCGGACTCCTCCCGTTTCGGAGGGAATCACGAGCCCAAATCCCCCCAGGCCGGGCCAGGCAGATGAAGGGAATTCCGCGCTTCCGGCGGGGTCGGTTCCCGCTCTCCAGATGGCCGGGAAGGCTGAATCCCGAATCCCGACTCCCGAACTGCCGGCATCTCCGCCATGAAAATGGATTCCTTCCTGCCTCCATTTTGAAGCAGGCGGCGGATCGCAGCACTTGGCACGGCGCCCGCTGCCGACGCTCGCAGGGAGCAGGGAAGCGGAATCCGGCCGGGAAGCGCGGCTGGAAAAGCGCCCGGCTCGTAGAAAACCCCCCGAAAGCAGAGAGCCAAAAGAAAGGTTGGGAATACCCCACGGGAATATCGACGGCACAACCCTGCCAGGGCCAAAGCGGCGCTCCGAAGCCTGGGAAACGCCGGGAGCGAGTCCCAGGAATCCCCGGGGATTGTTCGGATGGATAAAACAAGAGGCGGCACAACCGGAGCGAGCCGGAATCCCGGAACGCCGAGCGGGAGGCTCCCAACGCCACGCCGGGAGCCGGGAGAGCAATTCCCGCCACGTGCCGGCACCGACGGCCCCGCTGCCTCCCAAGGAACGGCAAAGGCCGGGATCCGGGAAGGGGCTTTGGGAAAGCAAACGGGCGGGAGGCAGCGCGGAACGCCAGGATCCGGGGGTGGAAGGAGCGGCCAGGAGCGCCCAGGGACGTGGCCGGGCTGCCCTGGATCCCAGCAAACGTCCGAGGCCAGGCTGGATGGGGCTGGGAGAAACCTGGAGAGAGCAAGGTGGCCCTGCCGAGCACATGGATCCCCTCTGGAATCCGGGAATGCTCCGTAGGCAGGGGCCAAACCGGGGAGAAATCCGGAATTAATTAAAAACCATGGAGGGATCCCGTTTTTCCTTCCTTCCCGAGCCCCTGAGGGACACGGCCAGCGCTGCTCCTGCTCCTCCGTCACGCCAGAGACTCCCGCACTCTGTTCTAGGGGGAAATTCCCTCGGATTTGAGGGAAAAACTCCCTCAGTTTTAGGGAAAAAATTCCCTCAGCTTTTAGCAAAAAATTCCCTCAGTTTTAGGGAAAAATTTCCTCAGGTTTTAGGGAAAAACTCCCTCAGTTTTAGGGAAAAATGCCCTCAGTTTTAGTGAAAAACTACCTCAGTTTTAGGGAAAAATTCCCTCAGGATTTAGGGAAACATTCCCTCAGTTTTAGTGAAAAACTACCTCAGTTTTAGGGAAAAATTCCCTCAGGATTTAGGGAAACATTCCCTCAGCTTTTAGGGAAAAATTTCCTCAGTTTTAGGGAAAAATTGCCTCAGACTGAGTGAAAATTTTCCTCAGGTTTAGTGAAAAAATTCCCTCAGTTTTAGGGAAAAATTTCCTCAGTTTTAGGGAAAAATGCCCTCAGCTTTTAGGGAAAAACTCCCTCAGTTTTAGGGAAAAATTGCCTCAGCTTTTAGTGAAAAATTTCCTCAGTTTTAGGGAAAAATTGCCTCAGACTGAGTGAAAATTTTCCTCAGGTTTAGTGAAAAAATTCCCTGTTTTAGGGAAAAATTTCCTCAGGATTTAGTGACAAATTTTCCACAGGTTTTAGGGCAAGATTTCCTCAGTTTTAGTGAAAAAATTCCCTCAGTTTTACTGAAAAGTTGCCTCACATTTTAGGGAAAAGCTTCCTCAGTTTTCAGGGAAAAATTCCCTCAGGTTTTAGGGATAAATCCCTTCCATTTTAGTGACAATTTTCCTGAGTTTTAGTGACAAATTCCCTCACATTTTGGGCAAAAATTCCCTCAGGTTTTAGTGACAAATTCCCACAGACTGAGTGAAAATTTTCCTCAGGTTTAGTGAAAAAATCCCTCAGCTTTTAGTGCCAATTTTCCTCAGTTTTAGGAAAAAATTCCCTCGGGATTTAGTGACAAATTTTCCTCAGGTTTTAGGGCAAGATTTCCTCAGTTTTAGTGAAAAAAATCCCTCAGTTTTTAGGGAAAATCCCCTCAGGTTTAGAGAAAAATTCCCCCAGTTTTAGTGAAAAGTTCCCTCACATTTTAGGGAAAAACTTCCTCAGTTTTTAGGGAAACATTTCCTCAGATTGAGTGAAAATTTTCCTCAGGTTTAGTGAAAAATTCACTCAGGTTTTAGGGACAAATTCCCTCAGTTTTTAGAGAAAAATTCCCTCAGGTTTTAGGGACAAATTCCCTCAGTTTTAGGGACAAATTCCCTCCATTTTCAGGAACAAACCCCCTCAGTTTTAGTGAAAAACCCCCTCAGTTTTAGGGACAAATTCTCTCAGGTTTTAGGGAAAAACCCCCTCAGTTTTAGGGACAAATTCTCTCAGTTTTAGGGACAAATCCCCTGTTTTAGGGACAAATTCCCTCAGGTTTTAGAGAAAAATTCCCTCATGTTTTAGGGAGAAATTCCCTCAGTTTCACGGACAAATTCCCTCAGTTTCACGGACAAATTCCCTCAGGTTTTAGGGACAAACTCCCTCCATTTTGAGGAACAAATCCCCTCAGTTTTAGTGAAAAACCCCCTCAGTTTTAGTGACAAATTCTCTCAGCTTTAGGGACAAATTCCCTCAGTTTTAGCGCCAATTCCCCTCAGTTTTTAGGGACAAACTCCCTCCATTTTCAGGAACAAATTCGCTCAGTTTTAGTGAAAAATTCCCTCAGTTTTAGGGACAAATTCCCTCCATTTTTAGGGACAAATTCCCCCAGTTTTTAGAGAAAAATTCCCTCAGTTTTAGGGAAAAATTCCCTCAGTTTTAGTGAAAAACCCCCTCAGTTTTAGGGACAAATTCCCTCAGGTTTTAGAGAAAAATCCCCTCAGTTTTAGGGACAAATTCTCTCAGGTTTTAGGGACAAATCCCCTCAGTTTTAGGGACAAATTCCCTCAGGTTTTAGAGAAAAATTCCCTCAGTTTCACGGACAAATTCCCTCATGTTTTAGGGACAAACTCCCTCCATTTTCAGGAACAAATCCCCTCAGTTTTAGTGAAAAACCCCCTCAGTTTTAGGGACAAATCCCCTCAGTTTTAGGGACAAATTCCCTCAGTTTTAGGGACAAATTCCCCCAGTTTTTAGAGAAAAATTCCCTCAGTTTTAGGGAAAAATTCCCTCAGTTTTAGTGAAAAACCCCCTCAGTTTTAGGGAAAAATTCCCTCAGGTTTTAGAGAAAAATTCCCTCAGTTTTAGGGACAAATTCCCTCAGTTTTAGGGACAAATTCTCTCAGTTTTAGGGACAAATTCCCTCAGTTTTTAGGGACAAACTCCCTCCATTTTCAGGAACAAATTCCCTCAGTTTTAGTGAAAAACCCCCTCAGTTTTAGGGACAAATCCCCTCAGTTTTAGGGACAAATTCCCTCACGTTTTAGAGAAAAATTCCCTCAGTTTTAGTGAAAAAATTCCCTCAGGTTTTAGGGAAAAGTTACCTCAGGTTTGGTGAAAATTCTCCTCAGGTTTCAGGGACAAATTCTCTCAGTTTTAGAGAAAAATTCCCTCAGTTTTAGGGACAAATTCGCTCAGGTTTTAGGGACAAACTCCCTCCATTTTCAGGAACAAATTCCCTCAGTTTTAGTGAAAAACCCCCTCAGTTTTAGGGACAAATCCCCTCAGTTTTAGGTACAAATTCCCTCAGTTTTAGGGACAAATTCTCTCAGTTTTTAGAGAAAAATTCCCTCAGTTTTAGGGAAAAATTCCCTCAGTTTTAGTGAAAAACCCCCTCAGTTTTAGGGAAAAATTCCCTCAGGTTTTAGAGAAAAATTCCCTCAGTTTTAGGGACAAATTCCCTCAGTTTTAGGGACAAATTCCCTCAGTTTTAGCACCAATTCCCCTCCATTTTAGCACCGATTCCCCTCCGTTTTAGCACCGATTCCCCTCAGGCTTCAGGGACAAACTCCCTCCATTTTCAGGAACAAATCCCCTCAGTTTTAGTGAAAAACCCCCTCAGTTTTAGGGACAAATCCCCTCAGTTTTAGGGACAAATTCCCTCAGGTTTTAGAGAAAAATTCCCTCAGTTTTAGGGACAAATTCTCTCAGTTTTAGGGACAAACTCCCTCCATTTTCAGGAACAAATCCCCTCAGTTTTAGTGAAAAATTCCCTCAGTTTTAGTGAAAAATCCCCTCAGTTTTAGTGAAAAACCCCCTCAGTTTTAGGGACAAATCCCCTCAGTTTTAGCGCCAATTCCCCTCAGTTTTAGGGACAAATTCTCTCCGTTTTAGCGCCAATCCCCCTCAGGCTTCAGGGACAAACTCCCTCCGTTTTCGTGCCGCTTTTCCCGCTTTTCCCGGGCCATCCCCTCGGCTTTCGGGACCCGTTGCCCGTGACCGGCTGCAGCTTTCCCTAATGCCGGCCACATGTGGGGCGGGCTGGCCAAGGAGCGCGGCGCGTTCCCGGGCAGGGCCGGAAGGAAGCGCTGCCCGCCCGCAATCCGGAGCAGATGTCGGCGCTTCCAGATCTTTCTCCCGGGACACCGGGCCGAGGCCTCGCTCGCTAATTGGGAGCAGCTGAGCTCCGGCCCGCGGAACGGCCCCGGAGCGGGAGCGCGTTCCGGGCCCGCCCCGCGCTCCGGGAAAAACACGCGGAGAGGGCACGGAGCGGGATCCCTGCGGATCCGCGGCCGATCCCGGCTGGAGCGTTCCGAGCTGAACGCTGGGCTCAGCGGGATCGTGGGACGGGGCTGGAAAGGGTTTTAGGGATCGTAACATTCCACGGGCGGGACGGCTTCCGCTATCCCGGATTATTCCAGCCTGGCTTGGGCACTGCCAGGGATCCAGGGGCAGCCGCAGCTTCCCTGGGAATTCCGGCACCATCCCAGCCAGCATTCCCAGATTCCCAGAATCCCTGTCCAGCAGTGGGAGCCATTGCCCCTCATCCCAGCCCTCTCCAGCACCGAAGGAATTCCTGGCTGGGAGGGCACTCCGTGCCTTCCCAGGTTTTCCCTGGAAGTGTCCAAGGCTGGAGCAGCCTGGACAGCGGGCGGTTGGATAATCCCAAAAAGCCCTTCCCACCCAGATCCCGGGATTCTGTGCTCCCTCCGGGATCGGAGCCCTCCCTGTGCTCACAGCTTCCCGAGTTTTATTCCCTCATCCTGTGCAGCGCAGATGTTTTCCAGATGGGAGAGGCTGAATCCGGGAACGCCCGCGGTTACAGAGGGGTCACGGAAATCCGAGAGGGCAGAGAACCCGATTCCGGACGACGTCATCCCCGGGCAGCGGGAGCATCCCAGATCTGCTCTCCACTTCCTATCCCGGTTTCTCGGGATCGTGGAAGGGTTTGGGATGGAAGGGGCCCTGCAGCTCATCCCGTTCCATCCGTCCCGGAGCATTCCCAAAGCAGGTGGATCCCGGCTCCCGGGATCCCGGAAAAGCCAGAGTTTCCCGAGCGGCCCCACCCCACAGGGATTCGGGAAGGAAAAGGAAAAGCAAAAGGAAAACAGAGAGATGGGAACAGGAGAAATCCCTGGAGGATTCCCAGGGAATTCCAGGGAAAGGCGAGGCCCGGGATTACCGGGACAGCTGGCAGCCACGCCCAGAGAATCCTGGGATGGCTGAGCTTGGAAAATCCCTTTGGGATCACGGAGTCCGAGCACCGGAGCCACATCCAGAGGGTTCCAATCCCTCCAGGAACGGGGATTCCCTTTCCCACGGCTGCCCCATCCCTGGAAGCGCTCCGGGCCACCCCGGAAAAGGCCTGGAGCGCCCTGGGATAGCGGAACGGGACCGGCCTTCCTGTCCCAGGATCCGATGGAATCCAGGCTGGGCCGAGGAGCCGGAAGATCCCGCACCGGACGGAACATTCCCCCCGCGGGATTTTTGGGAAGAGGCGGGTCCTGCTCCCAACCCAGCGCCTCGGAGCCATCCCGGAGCGGGAATTCCGTCCCGTTGGGAAGCGAGGCTCCGGCAGCCTCAGGGAAACTCCGAGGGAAGCGAACGTTTCCCTTTTCCGTCGGAATCCATTAAGAAATCCGGCGGCAAAATCCCTCCGGCTCCGGGGGGACAGCGCCGAGCCCGAGGAAAGGAATTATCCCCGATTACACGGAGCCGACGCCTTCCTCCTGCCCGCATTCCCGATTATCCCGCCCTAATCAGCCCTCCCGGGAGCCACCGCTTCCCTGCCATCCCCTCCCCGCCAAAAGCCGGGAATGAAGGCACCGGCGGCGCTCCCGACTCTTCCCAAAGAACTTTCCCAGCTGTTCCCGCTGCCGCTTCCCAAGGAATCCAAGATGGCGGCCAGGGAAGAAAGGGAGGCGATTCCAAGGAGCTGCGGATCAAAGGCCGGGATCCGAGCGCGTTCCCGGGAATTGAGCGCTGACTAAGCCTGGAAAAAAAGCCTGGGAATAAGGAAGGGAAGGATTCCTTAAGCCCATCCCTGCCGCTCCCCGGGAGCCGCCTCGGAATTCCTCCTGCCTCATGGAAAAGCCGCCTCCCAGGAAAAGGGAATTCTGTCCCAGCGAGCAGCTGGAAAATCCAGGGACAGAGATCCCATCCACACAGAGTTCAGAGAACTCTGGGAAAAGTCCCTGAGGAGTGGGAGAATTCCCGGAGATCCTGGAGGATCCTTCACCGCCCCTCGTGCTCCAAGGCTGTGAGGGCAAAACTTCCTCCTAAGGAAAAATCCACTGGAAAATCCGGCTCTGAGGGGTTTTTAGGGAAGGGAAGGCCGTTTTCCAAGGATCCGAGCGATTTAAGGAACCGAGCACCTAAAGGATGAACAATCCCAGGAATCCACGGGCCAGGGAATGCTGGGGTGCACAGAGGGGTTTCCTGGGATTTTGAAACCCCAAAATTCCAGGGAATTCCCGGTTTCTGGCTGGGGAGAGCAGATCCAAGGGCGGCCTCGGCTCCCGGTTTCTTCCATCCCAAGGATTTCCGGCGCCCCCATCCCACATTTCCCGGGATTTAACGAGCTCCAGACTGTGCTTTTCCCACATCCCGCTCACTGAAAGCCGGACGGGGCCGGGATTTTTCCAGAGAAACCACGGATGCAAATTGGCATTCCCGCGTTTCAAGCGGGAATTTGCATAATGCCGCCTTCACAGCGCAATTATCGGGAAGAAAAGCACGGATCGGGAGCGGCGGGATGAAGGATCCGCCGGATCCGCCGCCCTTATCTGCCGGCGTCAGCGGCTCCCAGAAAAGAGCGGCTGGGAGTCTTTTTTCCTGGGATAAAAGGGAATGTGAAGAACCGGGAATGCGCTCGTGGCAACAGAATTATCCCAACTCCGCATTCCAAGGGTTTTTTCCGGCGGCGTGGAAAAATGGGAGAGGCGGAGGCCGAGCCGACGGAATTCCGAGTTCATCACGCAGGAAAAGCGCGGACGAAGCGGCTTGGGCACGGCAACATTCCCAAAATCCGGGCTCAAAATCCCGGGAATTTCATGGGATGAAGCAGCGGGAGAGCCCGGCCGGAGCACGCGGGTCAGGGAGGGAAAGGGCGGAATTCCCGAGGGAGGGAAGGGAGCTCCGAGGTTGGGAATTCCATGCCTGGGAGGGGCCAAGGCCTGGAGCACCCCGGGATTGGGGAATGTCCCTGCCCATGGATGCGCCTGGATCGGGACGGGCCTGGGATGGCCAAACATCCCAGGATCCCGCGGTTCCAGCACATCCAACGTGGGGAACATCCCAACCCTTCCCGGGAACATTCCGACCTTTCCGGGAAGCGGGATCACCATCCCGACCCACGGATCCCCGGCGCTTCCCGTGCTATCCCACCTTTCCTGCAGGGAGTCACAGGAAAAGCAGCTTCGCATCCCAAATTCCCGAAGCACGCGGAACACGGCGGATCCAGCCTCATCCCAGCCCAATTCCCCAAGGATCGGCGCCGGGAACGCGAGGGATTCGCGGCTTTTCCTGCTGGGAACGGCGTTCATCGGGAAAATCCCGATCCCAACAGCCAGAAGTGTTCCCAAATCCTGGGAATTCAACTCATCCTGACCCCTCAAAATCCATGGATGCCCCGGCATTCCTGCTCCATCTTATCCCGATTATTTGGGCACAGCACCACTCGGCAGCGGAACATTCCCACCATTCCCAACATTCCAACCAAATGTGGGAGAAGCGGACGGCGCGAAATTCAGGGATTCAGCTGAAATCCCCAAGAAAGGAGGAAAATTCCAGCGGGATTTGGGATTTTTGAGCTGGATTGGATATGGATCCATCCTGAGCCTTTAAGCCAGGTTTAACGTGGATTCCTATCCCATGGATCCATCCCCAGCCTTTAAGCCAGGTTTAACATGGATTCCTATCCCATGGATCCATCCCAAGCCTTTAATCCAGGTTTAACACAGATTCCTATCCCATGGATCCATCCTGAGCCTTTAATCCAAGTTTAACATGGATTCCTATCCCATGGATCCATCCCCAGCCTTTGATCCAGGTTTAACATGGATTCCTTTAATCCAGGTTTAACGTGGATTCCTATCCCATGGATCCATCCCAAGCCTTTAATCCAGGTTTAACATGGATTCCTATCCCATGGATCCATCCCCAGCCTTTGATCCAGGTTTAACATGGATTCCTTTAATCCAGGTTTAACATGGATTCCTATCCCATGGATCCATCCCCAGCCTTTGATCCAGGTTTAACATGGATTCCTTTAATCCAGGTTTAACATGGATTCCTATCCCATGGATCCATCCCAAGCCTTTAATCCAGGTTTAACATGGATTCCTATCCCATGGATCCATCCCAAGCCTTTAAGCGAGGTTTAATGCGGATTCCTATCCCATGGATCCATCCCCAGCCTTTAATCCAGGTTTAATTTGGATTCCTATCCCATGGATTCTGATGGGGGCGCTCCGTGTATTCCGGAGGGATCGATGGATCCGTGTTTTCTCGGGATTTCCTCTCCATTATCCCGATTCCCGATCCCAAAGGATGCTGGGAGTCCATTTGAACACCTGCATTTGAATTTTGGGGTTTTTCTGGATTTTCCTGTATTTTCTAGATTCCAATGGATTCTCTATTTTTAGACATTTTCCGGATTTTTAGACATTTTCCATATTTTTAGCCATTTTCTCTCTTTTTCTGTATTTCCCCTATTTTTCAGTATTTCCCCTATTTTAATATATTTTCCGTATTTTCGATATTTTCCATATTCTAAACATATTCGCAAGATTTAAAATATTTTATTTTTCTAGATTTTCTTGATTTTTCTATAATTTATATTTTTATAGCTTTTCTCTATTTTTTATAGATGTGATATTTTAATTTATTTTTGATTTTTCTATTATTATCCTAGATTTTCTAGGTTTTTTTTGTCTTTTAGATTTTTCTAGACTTCAACTATTTTTCTACATTTTACATATTTTTCTATTTTTTCTCTTTTTCTAGATTTTTCTATATTTTAGATTTCTATAACTTTTCCATTTTTCCTCTATTTTCTATATTTTAATATTTTTTAGATTTCTATAACTTCTCTGTATTTTTCTCCATTTTCTATATTTTTCTCTTTTTTAGATTTCTATCGATTTTCCACATTTTTCTCTATTTTCTACATTTTTCTCTACTTTCCACATTTTTCTCCATTTTCTCTATATTTTACATTTTTCTCTACTTCCTGCATTTTTACACATTTTACACTTTTACCGTTTTCTCTATTTTTCTAAATTCTACATATTTATAGATTTTCTTTATTTTTTATCTATTTAGATATTTTTCTTTTTTCTATATTTAGATATTTTTCTCTATTTTTGTCTATTTTTCTCTATTTTCCTCTATTTATTTTCCATGTTTTTCTATATTTTTCTATATTCTCCGTATTTTTATCTATTTAGATATTTCTCTCAATTTTCTATATTTAGATATTTTTCTCTATTTTTCTCTTTTTTCCTCTATTATCTATATTTTCTATATTTTTCTATATTTTTCTATATTTTCCATATTTTTATCTATTTAGACATTTTTCTCTATTTTCTGTATTTTTCTGTCTTTTCTACATTTTTCTCGATTTTCTCTATTTAGACATTTTTCTCTATTTTCTACCTTTAGACATTTTTCTCTATTTTCCATATTTTTCTCGATTTTCTCTATTTAGACATTTTTCTCTATTTTCTATATTTTTCTCTATTTTCTACATTTTTCTCGATTTTCTCTATTTAGACATTTTTCTCTATTTTCTACCTTTAGACATTTTTCTCTATTTTCTCTATTTTTCTCGATTTTCTCTATTTAGACATTTTTCTCTATTTTCTACCTTTAGACATTTTTCTCTATTTTCTATATTTAGATATTTTTCTCTATTTTCTACCTTTAGGCATTTTTCTCTATTTTCTCTACTTTTTCTATTTTCTCTATTTTTCTCTATTTTTTTCTATTTTCTCTATTTTTCTCTATTTTCTCAATTTCCTTATTCTTCTCTATTTTTCTCTATTTTTCTCTATTTTCTCTATCGATTCTGTGCCACTCGGAGCTCGGGGTTTACTTTGATCTTTAGAGTTCAATGTCTGCAGGATGTAGGATGGATAATAAATGTATCGATAATATGAATAATAAATAATCCAGAAATAATAATCATCTGGATAAATAATAGATATAAAGCATGTAATATACACAATATATTAAATATAGGTAATTGACACAAAATACATGTAATACACGTAATAGATATAATAAATACAGCACATAAAATATCTATAATATACAGAATATACAGAATATCTAACACACCCAGCAGATGCGATAAACGTAATTTCCGGAAGTTTTTCCGGAACAGGAAGAAGCTCCAGCCTTTTCCCGGGATTTTCATCCCCATTTTATCCATCCTTCATCCCCATTGGATGCGATCCCGGGAAACCCCGCGGAGCTCGGGCACTCGGAGCAGCCTCTGCATTTATTTCGATTTATTTTGCTCTTATTCCTATTTCTATTTTTTATTTCTATCTCTAGACAGATTTCCTTTTTCTCTTGTGCACACAGACCCTGAGGCACCCAGCAGTTTATTTAGGTATTTCTATACTTACATATTTATAGATCTCTATATTTATGGATTAATTTATTTATATAGCTATATATTGATATATTTATATAGTTATATGTTTATATCTATATATTCATATATTTTTATATAAATAGCTATATTTATATATACATAAAATACATTTTTATATCTAGATATATACATTTTATAGATACACTATATTTATATTAACATATATATATAGATATATATAAATATATCCATGTAGCTGGATATTTCTGTATTTCTCTACTGATATATTTACATAGCTGCATGTCCCTATATTTCCAAATCCATACATTTCTATCATTATCCATTTACATACCCACATACCCATATTATTTATAAATATAAATCAAATATCGGTATCTTTTATACACAATGATATTTAAGAGCCGGAGCGTTTTGATCTCGGCATTTTTGTGTTTAATTTTTTAATTTGAATTTTCATTTGAATCTTGCAGGCAGGTGCTGAGCACATGAAGCTTTTCCTCTCCACGTTTATTTCCGTATTTCCACGGATTTATCTCTGCCAATTGATATTTAGGGACCGATATCTTATCTATATTTCATCTGTTTAATAGCACATCTAGTGCTTAATATCTATATTCAACATCTTCAGTGTTTGATATCTATAGTCAACATCACATGTACAATTTAATATTGATATTTAACGTATTTAATGTGTAATGTCTACATTTAACACCATATTTAATGTTCGATATCTACATTCAATATCATATTTAATGTGTAATATCTACATTTAACATCATATCAGATGTTAGATATCAATATTTAATAGCAGCTAATGATTAATATTGATATTCGACAGCATATTTAATGTTCGATGTATCTATTTAACATCACAATCAATGTTGAATATGAATATTCAATATCATATAAAATGTTTGATATCTATAAACATCATATTTAATGCTTACCAGTTATATTGAATAGAATCTTCAATATCTTTAATAGCTCGATTCAATACCTTATTTAATGTTTAATCTCTATTTAACATCGTATTTAATGTTTAATATCCATAATCAATATCATATTTAATGCTGAATATCGATTATCAATATCACCTTTAATGTTCAATATCAATATTCAATATCACATTTAATGCTCAGTATCTATATTTAATCTCGTATTTAATGTTTATATTTATATGTAACACCATTTCTAATGTTTAATATCGATATTTAACATCACATTTAGCGTTCAATATCATATTTAATGTTTAATATCTATATTCAACATCATGTTCAATGCTTAATAATTATATTTAATATCATATTCAATATCTTTAATATCGATATTCATTATCATATTTAATAGGTCTGATATCGAGATTCGATGTCATATTTAATGTTTAATATCTATTTGTTATCATATTTAATATCGTTAATATCCATATTCAATACCATATTTACTATCTCCAATACCGATATCTGTTATCACCTTTCCTATCTCCAATATCTCTATTTGTTATCTCGTTTCCTATCTCCAATATCGATATCTGTTATCTCGTTTCCTATCTCCAATATCTCTATTTGTTATCACATTTCCTATCTCCAATACTGATATCTGTTATCTCGTTTCCTATCTCCAATATCTCTATTTATCTCGTTTCCTACCTCCAATATCTCTATTTGTTATCACATTTCTTATCTCCAATACCGATATCTGTTATCACATTTCCTATCTCCAATACCAATATCTGTTATCTCGTTTCCTATCTCCAATACTATTTGTTATCACATTTCCTATCTCCAATACTGATATTTATCACGTTTCCTATCTCCAATACCAATATCTGTTATCTCGTTTCCCATCTCCAATACCGATATCTGTTATCACCTTTCCTATCTCCAATATCGATACTCAGCACCAGAAACGGACCCTCAGGAGCTTGGGCGTTTATCAATTTAATATTTCTCTACAACAAAGGGATTGATGAATATTGATTGATAAATGATCAGTGATTGGTTTCCGGAAAAACATTCATTTATAAATGATCACCGATTTATCGATGAATAGCTATTGATAAATTCTCATTGATTGACAGATTATTATTTATTAATAGGCAAGTATTTATTCATAAATTATTATTTAATTCTAGGTATTGATTTATTTACAGGGATTGATTGATTGATGTCTTTAGTTCCAATATCCAATACTGATTTCTTCATTTATTTCTTTGACTGGTTTATTTCCAATATCTAATATTGATCTATTCATTTATTATTGATTGATTTCTTGATTTCCAATATCCAGTATTTATTTATTTATTTGTTTGTTTATTTATTTCCAGTACCCAATACTGATTTATGTCTTTATTTATTGATTTCTTTATTTCGTTATTGATTGATTTCCCGATTTCCGATATTTCTTGATTTATTTCTTTAGTTCCAATATGCAATATTGATTGATTGATTGATTGATTGATTGATTGATTTCCCCCTGTTCCCCCCGATCCCGAGGAGCCTCTGCTCCCTTCCGGTCCCTCCGGACCCCGCCACGGATTCCCAGTCCCGGAGCCTGCCGGGATCCGAGGAACAGCCCTGGACACCCCAACTCCCCCTCCCGAAGCCACGAGGAACCCTCGGGGAACCCAGGGAATATTCCCAGCGGAATTCCGGGGCCGGGGGCTGCCATTCCCGCTCTGAATTCCCGCTGCCACTCACAACTCCTCCCTTGTCACTCCGCAGCGGGAATGGGAGCCGGGAGCATCCGTCAGGAATTTTCTGGAGTTGAAACACTCCAGAACAGGAAGAGCAGCCGGGAAAAACTCACCTGATCCCATTTATTTCCCCACTTTTGTTTTTCCATTCCCCATAAATCCTTCTTTCCCATTCCCTGAATTCCAGCAGATTCCCCAGGAGCAAATCCGTGTTAGCATCTCTGGGAAGCAATCCCCCAAAACCCAGTTCCAAGGGCAGTCCCGCATCCATCCGTCTGTCCATCCATCCATCCCTCCATCCATCCCTCCATCCATCTCCGGCCCCACGCAGGGAATAATCCCTGTTTCCGCTTCCCAGTGCCCATGCCACACAACTTCCTGCTGGACGGGGTTCAGGGAAAACCGGGAATTCAGTCATTCACGACAGCAATTCATGAATTAATTCGTTCATCTACCCCTACAAACCCTTCCCAAATATTCCCAGCACGGGAAGGAGGAATTTCTGACCAGGAGCATCCGCAAAGAGTTAAAGGCTCCGAGCACTCCGAAAATTCCCCGCGAGCCAGGATAAAATGGGAAAAAAATGGGAAAGAAAAGCAACTCGCTGCAAATCCTGCCCGGAATTTTTTTCCCAAATTCCCTCAGCAACTTGCACACGCTGGGGTTTTTTGGGAATGATTTGGCGTTTCGTTTCCTTTTCCCCCTGGCTTTTGTTTATTCCCAGGGAAGTCCTGCTTCCGCTGCCTGCTCCGGGAGTTCTGCGTGGAATCAACTTCCCGTGGCAGCGGGAGGGGGGGAAACCAGGGGGCAAAAAAAGCAGGAATTGCAGCGCCCGCATGGAAGCGAGGGAGGCAGAGCAGCCCCCGGGCCGGGATTTGGGAAGGGATTCCTGGCATCCCGCGCCGCTGGCAGCGCGTCAAGAGCCACACAATGCCCGGGCGCTGCCAGACAATGCCAGCTCCATAAATCCCAAATCCCGCGGCCGGGCGCGCACGGGGATGCTCCGGCCCCTTCCCTCTTTGTGCCGCGCCGAGCCGGGCCCGGAGCGTTCCCATCGCCGGGAGAGCCCCGGGAGCGCGGGGCCGGCGTTCCCGCTGCGCCGGGAGCAGGCAGCGGGCACCGGGAATTCTGCCTCCCACCTTCGGCCGCTTGCGAGGAACCCCCGAGGAGGAAACGCGGGGACGAACCCCGGGAAAAGAGTCCCGGAGCACGAGGAACCCCCGGCCCCGCCGGCCTCCCTCCGCTGCCCCGAGGGAAATCCCTGGAAGAAGGAAGTTGCTCCCAGCGCTCCCACGGGAATTCTCCCCCGTGGCCCTGCCGCTGCCGCCCGCTCCCGGGGTTTTATTCCCGAACTCCGGATGAACGGCGACGCCGAGGAACTTTTGGGAAGCTCCCGAGCCTCCCGTGCACGGGAATGTCAAGCTCTGGAACGGGAATAACTCGTTGGAAAGAAAATAAAAACAGGGAAGAAGAAGAAAACAAAAAGCCTTGGGATGAAATCAGGGAAGCGGGGCTTGGATTTGAAGTCTGGATCGCTTTTCCGGCGCCAATTCCCCGCAGTTCCTCCCGCATCCTGTGTTGTGCCACGCATTCTTCCCAAAATATCCCAAACAAAAGGCCCCCGACTCCGGCCAATAAATAATTCCAAAGGAAGACCGGGATGGAATAATCAATCCCAGCCCTTGCAGCAGCTGTTCCGCTATTCCGCATGCCTCCACATCCCTGCGCACGGATCCCGCCTCGCCTCCAGCCCGGAGCGCTCTCCCGGCTCCCTCCCAGTCCGAACTGGGACCCGCTGCCCGCCGGCTGCCCTCCCTTCCCGGCCGCTCCCGCTGCGTCCGAGGACCCTTCCAGCAACAGTTCCCCCTTTCCCACCCCGCCCCGAACATTCCCAAATATTCCCAAACACTTTTCCAGAGGGAAAAAAAAAAAAAACAACCCCCCAGCCCACCCCCCTCCAGATGGCGAGCGGAAACCTTCTGCTGGGGTTATGCGCCAGTCCCAGACGCTCCGCTTCTCCCGCTGCTTTTCCCCCTTTTCCTTCCCGCTGCGAACCGGGGGGGGGCCCACGACGAGAAGCGGGAGCGCCCCGTTCGCGCTTCTTTGGCGGAGTTGGGCGCGCGGGGCCGCGGATCGCGGGCGCCGCCAGCACCGCCAAACTTTTCGGCGCGGGCGGGAAGCCCGGGAGCGGCGGAGCGGCGGGAAGCCCGGGAGCGGCGGGAGCCCGTCCTTACCGCCTTGCCGCCGCAGCAGTACAGCACCGAGCCGCCGCCCGCGCCGCCCACGGGGTACGCGCAGTACATCGTGCGCTCCGCCGCTCGGCCGCGCTCGGCTCCGCTCGCTCCGCTCGGCTCGGCCCCGCTCGGCTCGGCTCGGCTCGGCTCGGCTCGGCTCGGCCCCGCTCGGAGCAGCTCGGGCGCGCCCGGCCCGGCCCCGCCGGGGGCGGAGGCCCCGCGCCCCCCCCGCGCCCCCGCCCCTTCACCGCCCCCGCGGAACGGCCCGGGAATGGCAGCGGGGACGGGAACGGGAGCGGGAGCGGGAGCGGGAGCGGCAATGGCAGCGGGAGTGCGGCCGCGGAGCCTCCCCGCCCCTTCCTGCGCTCGCCTCCGGCTTCTTTCCTCCTTTTTCCCTCCGCTTTCCTTCCCTCTTTCCCCCGCTCTCCCCCTGTTCTATCTCTTTTTTCCACGGCCTCTTTTCCTCCTTTCCCCTCTTCTCTTGTTTTCCCGTCTTTTTCTCCTCTTTTTTTCCTCCTCTTTTTTCTTCTTTTCTCCTCTTTTTTCTTTTTCCCCTCTTTCCCCCTCATTTTTCTCTTTTACTCCTTTCCATTTTTCTCCGTTTTTCCTTGCCTTTCTCCTGCTTTTTCCTCCTTTCCCCGTTTTTGCTCTTTCCCCTCCTCTTTCTCTTTCCCCGTTTATCTCCCTTTCCCATTTTCCCGGATTTTTTCCTCTTTCCCTCCTTTTCCTTCTTTCCTCATCTCCCCTTCGCCCCCTTTTTTCCTCTTCTCTTGTCCCATTTGCTTTCCTCTTTTCTCCCCTTTTCTCTCCCTCACTTCCCTCTTTTCTCCTCTCATTTTCCCCTTTTCCAACTTTCCCCCTTTCCCCTTTTTTCCATCATTCCCCTCTTTTTTCATCGTTTCCCCTTCATTCCCTCTTATTTCTCTCCTCTCCTTCCCTCCCTTTCCCCTCCTCTTTCCTTTCACGTCCCTCCTCCTGCTTTTGCTATTTTTTCCCTTTTTTCTCCTTTTTCATCCTCACTTGTTTTAATCCTTTCCCTCTTTCCCCTTTCCCCACTCCTCCCTTCCCTTCTCTTCTCCCCCTCCTCTTTCTCCCCTTTCCCCTCCTCTTTTTGCTTTTCCCTTTCTTTTTACATTTTCCCTTTTTAAAATCTTTTTTCTCTTTTCCCCTTTTCCCTCTCTTTTCACATCCTCCCCTCTTTCTTTTTTTCCCCTTTTCTCTTCCCCTCTTTTTTCCCCTTTCTTTCTATTTCTTCTCCCCTTCTTTCCTTCCCCTCTTTTCTCCCCCTTTCTTTTCTACCCTCCCCTTTTTTTTTTATTTTTCCCCTTTTTCTTCCCCTCTTTTCCCCTTCTCTTCTTCCTCTTCCCCTTTTCTTTTTACAGTTCTCCCTTTTCTTCTCCTTTCTTTTTCCCTTTCCTTTTTTTTCCTCCTTTTTTCTCCCCCTTTCTTTTTTACAATTCCCCCTTTCCTTCTCCTTTCTTTTCCCCTCTCCTTTTTTCTTTTTTCCCCTCCTTTTCCCCCCTTCTCCCTTTTATCTCCCCCGCTTTCCGTGTGCTGCCCCTGCTCGTTCCGGGCTGTGGGATGCGATGAGGGGAAGGGAAGGGAAGGGAAGGGAAGGGAAGGGAAGGGAAGGGAAGGGAAGGGAAGGGAAGGGAAGGGAAGGGAAGGGAAGGGAAGGGAAGGGAAGGGAAGGGAAGGGAAGGGAAGGGAAGGGAAGGGAAGGGAAGGACAGGGAAGGGAAGGGAAGGGAAGGGAAGGGAAGGGAAGGGAAGGGAAGGGAAGGGAAGGGAAGGGAAGGGAAGGGAAGGGAAGGGAAGGGAAGGGAAGGGAAGGAAGGGAAGGGAAGGGAAGGGAAGGGAAGGGAAGGGAAGGGAAGGGAAGGGAAGGGAAGGGAAGGGAGGGAAGGGAAGGGAAGGGAAGGGAAGGGAAGGGAAGGGAAGGGAAGGGAAGGGAAGGGAAGGGAAGGGAAGGGAAGGGAAGGGAAGGGAAGGGAAGGGAAGGGAAGGGAAGGGAAGGGAAGGGAAGGGTAAGGGAAGGGAAGGGAAGGGAAGGGAAGGGAAGGGAAGGGAAGGGAAGGGAAGGGAAGGGAAGGGAAGGGAAGGGAGGCCGGGCCCGGGGCCGGCGCTCTCGCATCCCCTCCCGGCGCCATCTGGCCCCGCTGCTGGCGCGCTCCCAGCTTTGTGCGCAGCTGCCGCCCCCCCGCGCTCCCGCTCCGGCCCCGCCGCAGCCGCGCTCCGGGAACAGCCCCGCGCAGCGCAGAGCAGCGCACGGCCCGCGGGGAGCATCCCCGAGCGGCCCCAGAACTGCCCGGAAACAGCCCGAAAATTAGAGATGTTCACCCCAGGAACTACAATCAAACTGCCCGGAAAGCAGCCCCAAAGGTTCCTGAAATAGCCCAAAAGCAGCCCGAAAACCAGAGATGTTAACCCCAGGAATTGAAATGAAACAGCCCAAAAGTATCCCTAACACCAGCCTGAAAGGCTCCTGAAATAGCCCTAAAATAGCCCAAAAGCATCCCAAAAATAAAGATGTTAACCCTAGGAATTGAAATAAAGCAGCCCTAAACCAGCCCTAAAACCAGCCCCAGAGGCTCCTGAAATACCCCTAAAACAGCCCTAAAAGCATCCCAAAAAATAGAGATATGAACCCTATGAACTGAAATCAAACAGCCTGAAAGTATCCCCTAAAACCAGCCCCAAAGGCTCCTTAAATAGCCCTAAAACAGCCCTAAAAGCATCCCAAAAATAGAGATATGAACCCTAGGAACTGAAATCAAGCAGCCCTTAAATAATCCCTAAAACCAGCCCAAAATTATCCTTAAAAACCCTTAAATAAGCCTTAAATGATCCCTAAAACTCCCTAAACTATCCCCAAAACCAGCCCTGAGTCATCCCTAAAAACCCTTAAACTATCCCTAAAACCAGCCCTGAATCATCCCTAAAAACCCTTAAACTACCCCTAAAACCAGCCCTGAGTCATCCCTAAAAACCCTTAAACTACCCCCAAAACCAGCCCTGAATCATCCCTAAAAACCCTTCCTCGGAGCATCCCTGAGCATTCCCAAAGCCAGCCCCAGACAAGCCCCCAGCACAGATCCAAAGGAAACATCCAGGGAATCAACCAGCCCTAAAAGCCAACCCCCAAATTCCATCCCTCAGGTATCCCCCGAATATCCCAAACATCCCAAACCTTCCCTGAGCATCCCAAGGAACGCCCCTATAAAACGGAACAAACCATGGGATAAGCAATCCCAAAAGCCAACAGGTGAAATCCGGCCCCAAGTATCCCTGAAAACATTCCCAAAGTATCCCTCAAAGCAGGGCTCTCCAGGAAAGGTCCGGGACGTGAAAACGGAACGTGGAATAAAGGACGCGGAACGGCCAATATCCCAAAAAACCCCTAAAGCATCCCCCAAACCCGAGATATGAAAGTCAATATCCCAAAAGAATCCCTAAAACCACGGCTACGGAACGGACGGCCGGAAAAGGAACGGGAATGTGATCTGGGTATCCCTAAAACATCCCGGGGTGTCCCGAAGAACAGGGATGTGACCCGAGCAGCCCTAAAAACACGGATGCAGGCGCCCCGAAACCACGGACACAGAAACAGCAATCCCGAGGAATATCCCCACAAACTGGGATCCATCCCCAACATCCGCAATTCCCGACACAAGGAAAGAGCCCTCAAAGCAATCAGTCAGTGAAAGAACCCGAAAATAAAGAGGGATTCCCATAACCAGTCCGGGAATTTCGATCCCATCCCACCCAGTCCCTGCAGCCGGAGGGGGAGCAAGGAATTCCTTGGAATATCGGCTCCAAGGGACAGCGGCTCCCAGGGTGTTCCCAGCTTTCCCTCGTGGGAAAACGGGACGGGCGGGAGCTTCCCTTGGGGCCGGATAAGCGGGATTTGAAGGATGAGGCTGTCGAGCTCACAAGGTCACGTTTGGAATGGAGAACCCAAAGAATTCCCAAAGATTCCGGGTCAACGGGTGCCAAAACCGGTGGAAAGGGACGGAAAACCCTTCTCAATGCCAGAGCTCCCAGAATCCCTCTGGATTATACCGGGAATATTCTCGGAGTGACTCCGAGCACGGCGGGTGCCTCGCCCTCACCTGCTCCCAATGCCAGGTTTAGATTGGATACGGAGGAGAAGGAAAAGAGGGAGAAGGAGGGACAGGGAATGGATCCCTGCTTTCCCACTAAGAATTCCAGGATGGAAACTTTGGGAAGAGCAGCACCCAGGGAGCTGCGAGCGCTCTCCTTGCCCAGCTCTCCCAATGGATGCCACAATTCCAGCCCCAAATTCCCCCGGAGCACAGGAAAATGCGGGAATCCCTCCAAGTCTGGGTGCCTTGGATAATCCCACCCTCGGGTTGTTCCGAACCCCGCTGTGGGGCTGGAGAAGGCTTGGAATGCCCAGACGGGAGGAATTCCGGAATCCCAGGCAGAGCCTTTCCCGGCTTCTCCCCCTTCCCAACTCCTCTCCCTCATGGGTTCTGTCTGGGAATGGGAATGCCGAGGCAGGATCATCAACCCAACCCAGCATTCCCTGAGTTTTGGGGATGGGAGAGGGGCTGGCTTGGGATACGGAAGCTCCAGCTCCATAAACCAATCCAGGGGCTCGCCCGGCCAAACCCAGGGATTCTCCTGGAACATTCCCTATGGAAAAGGACGGGGAGCGGATGTAAGGCTCACTTCGGACACGTTCCCAGGGCACGGGGGCTTATGGGATTGGGAGATTCCCACTCTGGAAGCACCTGAGTCCTTGGTGTTGATGCTGTCCCACGGATCGGAGTCCCCCGGAGAAGGATTTGCTATTCCAGTCTTCGGGAAAAGCCAATCCCACTGGGATAAATCCAACCCCGCTGGGGCATTTGGGAAAGGCCGCCCCCATTCCTGGAGGGATTTAAAGCCCTGTGGATGTGGCACCTGGGGACATGGATTAGGCTGGAACGGCCTTGGATCCTAAAGGATTCCATGATTCCACGCTAATTCTTTTCATCCATAACAAGGGCAGAAGGAGATCACCTGACACATCCAGCACGGCCAATTCCTGGGATTCTCCAGGAGCATTCCCTGTTCTTTGGGGGTTCGTTTGTCCTAAGGCCTCAGCTCCAGAAAATCCCCAATCCCATCTAAATCTACCTGGGATCAAAAGCAGCAATTTCAGGCCCTCAGAGCCGTGCCCCGAACCCAGAGGCGCTTCCACAGCTCTGCGGAACCCCGGGAGCTCGGCTCTCCGCCAGCCAAGGCCCCGTTTCCCGTTTCCGAAGCCGGGCGCGGTGTCCGGGCGCTGCTTCCGGGCGGGAATGGCACCGTGAGCACTGCGGGGGCGGCCGCGGGCGGGGCCCAGCCCATCCATCCGGCATTCCCTGCCCGTTTGCCGGGATCCCTCGGCACTGGGAACGCCCTCGGTCCCCGGAGCCGCAGGACAGACCCCGGATCCGGCCGGGATAGCGGCTCTTCCCTTCAAAGCCTTCCCTTAAACGCGGAGGAGAAGCCGAGGCAGGGAGAGAATTCCGGGCTGCTTCCCGGCGGCGCGGCAGGGAAGGGGTTAACGGACATATGCTGCATAATTAGCAGATGCATTAATGATTATGAATAGGAAACCGCTCGGCGGAAGGCAAAAAAATCCCGGGAAAAGGCACAGGCACCCCTTTTCCCGGGATATTTTTTGTTTTTCCGCGGGATTCGGGACGGCCGGGGAGAATTGCCGCTCCTCGGAACGCCGCCGCCGCTTCCAAGGGTAGCTCAAATTGGAATCTTTCATCCGCCATCCATCAAACCCGGGCTGGAGATTTTGACAAACATTAAACACAGTAAGGAGGCAATTATGTATGCATGATTTAATCTGCAACTCATTAATATGCAAATGTATTCATATGTTAGTTACTAAATTAAAAATGCAAAGAAGCCCTTATGGTGATTCTCCAAATTTTTGCACAAACAGAACATTCCAAACGGGAGCAAAACGGGAAGTTTTGGGGGGAAACCTGCGGATTCCGGGAAATCTTTGGGAACCTGTTGCAATGGAGACGGCTCCAAAATATTCCCTTTCGTGACGAGGGAATGGGAAAATCGGGAATGAGACTGGAATCTCGGCAAGTCTTGGGAGATGTGCACTAATTACCCGACCAGCTGTATTCCGGAGCCTGGCCATTTTTTAGGGATTGTGCTCCTTTTGGGAATGGCTCTGTGCCCATCCCAAGGCTGTCCCAACTCCCTTCCATCCCCCCGGAATGCCAGGGATACACCCCCCCCCCCCCCCCCCGCCGGCACCTGAGCGCATTCGGGGTTTAGGGAATCTTCTGGAAAGGTGGGAAAATCCGAGGGCTGAGGGCGGCCACAAAGTGCCTCTCATTCCCTCCCAGCTGCGCCTCCCAGCAAAACAGGGATGCAAATGGAAGCAGCCGCTTCTCCGGGAATATTGCTGCAGCTCCCACCCGGAGCAGCTCCCACCCCCAGCAGGGAAGGAAAACAATTCGGGATACAGCGAAGATCCCTGTTAAGGCACGGCCAGAATTCCCTGTCAGCCCCATTTCCATGGGTAACTCAGCTCTGCTCCCACGGGGCGCTGAGGCCGATCCCGGGAAGCCGGGACAGAGCCGGGAGAGCTCCCCGAACCCTGATCCGGGCTGGAATGCAGCCGGGCATCCCGGAAGGCTCCGTGGCACGGCCATCCCATGGGAATGGGACCTCAGGGTCCCTCCGGAGCAGCGTTACCCCACAGTCCGTGTGGGATTGCACATGGAAAACCCTCCCAAAGCATTCCGGGGCTCCATGAGAGCACCGAGTGCTCCTGTCTCCATTCCCAGCTCGTCCCATCCCGCTCTCCCAGCCGGACGGACGGATGGATGGCATTCCCAGTTCCCTGCAGCTTCCCAGCTCCTTTGAGGCCTTGGGACAATCCCAGGGAAGCCGTGGCTGCCCCTGGATCCCGGGAAGTGCCCAGGGCCAAGCTGGACGGGGCCCGGAGCACCCTGGGATAGCGAAAGATGTCCCTGCCCCGGGATGATCCTTAAAATCCCTTCCATCCCAAGCCATCCCAGGAGCCTGCGATTCCAACCCGAGCCGTCCCGTGATTCCAGGATTCCTCTGGAGAGGAACTCCTTTGTGATTCCTGGATTCCGAGCGCTTTGAGGACCAGGAAAGAGCATCCGCTGCTCCGACTCCCCAATTTCAGCGGGAAAAGTGGGCACGCAGAGGGAAAACCAACACCAACGGATCCAGCTGTCGGGATTTCAATGGAATTTCGGAAGCGATTCCGGATTTTTGGGTAGGCTGGGCCTGAAGCATCCCCGTTCCCGAATAAATTATCCCGCGTTCCACGGGATTTGTTCTTTTTACTGTCACAGGAAGCACATGTTGGAGGCAATCTGTTTCCTCATCCCAGCGCTTCCCCGGCTGCTCGGGAAGAAAAAACTCCCGGCACACTTTCCCCCGAGGAAGCAAGAGGTGATCATAAATATCCCGAAATAGCATCCGGCACATCCCGGCGCCGTTCACACTTCCCCAATGCCAACGGAGGACTCGCAAAAAAATAATCCTAACAGATGCTCCGGGGTCAGCGAGGGAAGCGCGTGCTTCCTGCAAAAACACCCTCCGCAGAATCCCAAATGAACCGGGAGCGCCCGACGGGCTCCGGAGAGGCCGCCCGTGCCGCAGGGGCTCGGGAGAGCACCGGGAAAACGACCGGGAATTCGGGCAGAGACACGCCGGCAGCTGGGAACGGGATGGAGGGAAGGGGATGGAGAGGGAATGGGATGGGGAGGAGGAATGGGATGGGGAGGGAATGGGATGGAGACGGAATGGGATGGGGAGGGAAGGGGATGGAGAGGGAATGGGATGGGGTGGGAATGGGATGGGGAGGGGGAATGGGATGGAAACGGAATGGGATGGAGAGGGAATGGGACGGGGAATGGGATGGAGAGGGAAGGGGATGGAGAGGGAAAGGGATGGGGTGGGAAGGGGATGGGGAGGGGGAATGGGATGGAAACGGAATGGGATGGAGAGGGAATGGGATGGAGAGGGAAGGGGAAGGAGTGGGAATGGGATGCAGAGGGGGAATGGGATGGAGAAGGGGAACAGGAGCTGCTCCAGCAGCTGCAGCTCCCATCCTGCTCCCACTCCTAATCCTGGTTCTAATCCCAGTTCTGCTCCTGCTCCAGATCCTATTCCTGGTTCTGCTCCTGCTCCTGCTCCCAACTCCTGCTCCGGGTTCTAGTCCCACTCCTGCTCCTGCTCCCAGCTCGAGTCCTGCTCCTGGTCCTAACCCTCATCCTGCTCCTAATCCTCATCCTGGTTCAGCTCCTGCTCCTGGTGTAACTCCTGCTTCCAGCCCCGCTCCCAGTCCCTGCTCTGCTCCCACTCCCGTTCCCAGCCCAGCTCCCAGTACCTGCTCTGCTCCCACTCCCGGTCCCAGCCCCGTTCCCAGCCCCGCTCCCAGTCCCTGCTCTGCTCCCACTCCCGGTCCCAGCCCCGCTCCCAGCTCTGCTCCCGCTCCCGCTGCTCCCCTCTGGAAGCGCTGTCCATTTGTCCGGAATATGCAAATCTTCCCCAAAATTCCCAAATGAGCAAAGCCCCTCTGGCTGTGGGGAGACCTCGGAGCCTTCTCCAGAGCCTGAAGGGCTCCAGGGGAGCTGGGGAGGGCCTGGGCACGGGCTGGAGGGACGGGACACAGGGAATGGCTTCCCACTGGAAAGAGCAGGGATAGGTGGGACACTGGGAAGGGATGCTCTGCTCCAGGGTAATTCCTTCCTCAGCATCCCGCTCTCCCACTCTGATCCCAGCGTGTCCAATCCGTCCTGACACGGAAGGAAACCTCCAAGGAATCAGTTTATTGGGATCCAATCAACCAGGAGCTGTCCTATCCCAAATCCATGGGAAAAGCCCGATCCGAGGTAGGAATGAAGCGCTCGTGTCCTTAATAAAGTGTGGGGGTTTCCACTCGGGAAACTCAGCGTAATTCCCGAAGGAACACGGGATTATAAATAACCGGAGCAATAAATCATGGAAAACTGGGGATGGAATTCCCATGGATTGTAGGAGTTATTAATTGGACTTAATTAATATTCATTCCTATCAAAGGGATTCCTGGACCCCTCTTTCATGCCAAGGAACAAACCCAATTCCCACTGAGCTGATTTCCCTCCAAATTTCCAAGAACTTCCTCAAAAACATTCCCGAGGAGCTACCGGGCGGCACTCTGCAGGAATTTCCAAGGACGCCGGCGATTTTTGGGCAAGCCCTTCCTGAACGCTCGTGCACTTCCCGCAGCGCGCTGAAGAGGGAGTCTCTGTCCCAGCTAAACCAAATCCCACTAATCCCGCACCGGAAAAACTCCGGGATTACAGGCAGACAGATTTCTTGGGAATCCACAGCACTCCAGTATCCCAAAGTGGGTCAGTTTCCCAGGAAAACCCATCCACTGGAGCATCCACATCCCGTCCCAGTGGCTTTTCCTTGCTGCAGCTACCCCGTGCCATCCCTTTGAATTCCCTAAATTGTTTTAACGGGAATTTTCAGACCTTTTCATCTCCGTTAAAACAACTCCGCTGGGAGGGGCCTCCAAGCTTCCCTCCCGTGTTCCCTCTTTTCCTTGGATCTGTCTGCAGGAAGTCCCAAGGACACTTCACCCCATGCCAGTGGTCAACCCTGGCCGGATTTTAGGGAAAGGGAAGCGCAGGAGCAGGATTCCCAGGGAAGCGGTCACGGCCCCGGAGCTCAGCGAGCAGCTGGACAACGCCCACGGCGGGATTTGGGGATTTGGGATTGTCCTCGCAGGGCCCGGAGTTGGATCCCTGGGGATCCTTTCCAGGATTCTCAGAATCCCGGGAAGCTCCCAGCAGAACCAGCACGGAGGAACATCCCCCAAAATGCCGGAAGGGTTGGGGTTGGAAAAGGCGGGATGGCCGATCCCAGCCGTGGGATCGCAGCCGTGTCCACGCCTCCGCCGCAGGTGGGAGCAGCTCCGCACCGGGATGCGCCGGATACAGCCCGGCCCCAGCGCCCGGAGCGCTCCCACGGAGACCGGGATGCGGGAAACCGGGAAACCGGGAAACCGGGAAAGCGGGCGGGGTTTGAGGGACACATCCAGAGCAAGTTCGGGATCCAACACCGGGACTGCAGCGAATGCTGGCCTGGGATCCCTCCCTGAATCCACCTGGAATCCCGGATTTTCCGGCCAATTGCTTCCATTGTTTACTGCACTTGTTTATTCCCGCTTATCCCTGGAATTGCAGCCACCCAGCGCCGAAGGAGTCCCGAGAAGCGAGACCCGCCGCGTTCCGCTCCGTGTTCCGGCACAAACCCCACCCTCCACATCCCCCTCTCCCCCGAACTCCGGGAATATTCCCGCCCTACCCGCTGAGGAGGGCCATCCATCCATTCCCGCATCCGAACGAAAGCCCAGACTCCAGAGGCGATTCCGGGATCTGGGAACACAAAATGCCCAGACCCCTCTATTGCCACCGGAAAACCCCAGCTTCCACCAGAACCACGGGATGCTTTCATCCACCTGGCAGGACCCGAATTTCCATTCCTCAATTCCTAGAAAAACGGATTTGGTGGGATTCAAATACCCAGGAGTAGCTCTGATACCGGAATTCCTGTGCCATTGGTCCAGCTGATGAAATGATTCCAAGGATTTCGAGCTCCCATTGAAATCGAAGCAGTGAGGGAAAGGAATCCCAAATACACTTTGGGATTTCATTTTGAGTGAAAAGAATTCAAATTAATTCATTAATTAATTAATCAATAGTATTAATTTATCTGGGCTTTTCCTTGAGAATTCCCGGATTTTAGCCACTGGAAAAATACGTGGGATTAATGGGAGCAGGATTTGAGGAATCCCTGGGATTAAATGAAGATGTTAATGCGTATTTTCCCCTTTTTAATTACACTTTGTTAATTAGAAAGCGATTATTAATGAAAAGAACTTAGCCCAGCCCCTCCAAGAACTTTGTCACTGTTTCTATTCTAGATTCCTATTTTCCAACTGCAAACTTCCATGGATTTGGGAGAAAACCATCCAATCCATCCGATTAATTTTTATCTCCTCTGATATTAATCAATCATCTATTTCCCGCGATTAATTGCCGCTAATAACCAGATCTGGAGCCCAAATAAAGGGATTTCTCCCAGAGAGAGGGGAAGATTCCCCCTCCGGAGGGGCTGATTTGATACCGGTATCAACATGATATGCAAATGAGGCTGGTATCGATATCAGCATGATAAGCAAATGAAGCTATCGATATCAACATGACATGCAAATGAGGCCGAACGTATTTGTAAAGTGATAAAGAGATAGAATTGGAATTACACAAATCCAATAAAATGCACTTTTCCGCCCTAATTTGGTGCCGCAGCCACTGCAATGTCGGATGTTTTCCTGCAAAACCTCCCTGTTCCACGGATTTTAATGGATTTGAAAGGATGTCAAGCACCTCAGCGCAGCTTTTTTGGGAAAAATCCCGCAAGGAACGCACAAAATCCCCTAAAAGATGAAATTAACGGAATCGTTATTTGGATCACGGAACAAAGGAGTCCACGGAAGCAAAGCCAGGCAGCAACTCCTGACGGAAAAACGCCAGAATTCCATGAAAACACGGAAAAATGAGCCGGACGGTGCCTGGAACCCTCGACAAATGGAGGGATCGGGGATATTCCTGAAATTCGGGGGGAACACCGGGATTAAGGAGCCTCTGGCTACACCCGGCTGGCAGCGCTCGGCACCCGGAGCCCCCCGGAATCCTGCTGCGATCCGGGAGCCGCCCATTCCCGGGAATCCCGGGTCCGTCCTTCCCGCCACAGGTCCGTCGGTCAGCCCCACAAAGGACCCCCGGTGTGCGGGGGACGCGAGCGGCGCCGGTACCTGTGTGCCCCATTCCCAGAGCGCCACATTCCCGGAGCGCCACGTTCCTGGAGCGCCCCATTCTCGGAGCGCCCCATTCCCGGAGCGTCCCATTCCCGGAGCGTCCCATTCCCGGAGCGCCGCGTTCCCGGAGCGCCGCGTTCCCGGAGCGCCCCATTCCCAGAGCGCCGCGTTCCCGGAGCGCCCCATTCCCAGAGCGCCGCATTCCCGGAGCGCCGCGTTCCTGGAGCGCCCCATTCCCAGAGCACCGCGTCCCCAGAGCGCCCCATTCCCGGAGTGCCCCATTCCCGGAGTGTCCCATTCCCGGAGCGCCGCGTTCCCGGAGCGCCCCGTTCCCGGAGCGCCGCGTCCCCAGAGCGCCACATTCCTGGAGCGCCGCGTTCCTGGAGCGCCCCATTCTCGGAGCGCCCCATTCCTGGAGCGCCACGTTCCCGGAGCGCCCCATTCCCGGAGCACCCTGTTCCCGGAGCGCCGCGTTCCCGGAGTGCCCCATTCTCGGAGCGCCCCGTTCCCGGAGTGCCCCATTCCCGGAGCGCCGCGTTCCCGGAGCGCCGCGTTCCCGGAGCGCCGCATTCCCGGCCTTCCAGCGCTTCCGGGAACGGAGCCCAACGTTCCTTACCTTTTCCCGAGCCTCATCCCCCGGGAATGGGCTCCCGCCATCCCTGATCCCAAACAAAGCTCCCGAGCAGCCGCGGTACTTACGGAGGAGGGCAAACCCGGAGGAACTTTCCGAACTTTCTTTGTCTGAACTTCTGGAAGAAAGGGAGAAAAAGGGGGATTAGAAATCGGGATTTGGGCGGGACGGAAGAGATCCTTCCCAAAGGTTTCCCCTGTCCTCACAGGGATGTCACTGCAATAAAGGAGTAACACGGGAGAATAAAGAATTCCAAGGATAAAGTGCTGGGATGGGATTTCTGTTGGAACTTGGGGAATTGAAACTTGGGTTTGGTGCTGTCGCCTTGGGAAAAAAGGGAATCTGGAAGGCTGGATGAGCCTGCAGGAATGGCCTGGGAGAGGGCTCAGCGTGCTGCTTCCCAAAGGTCCTGCAGCGGGATCAGGTGGGATGGCAGGAAACAGGGAATCACTCACCCATGGAGGAGCCATGCTGGGGCCTGCCCCTGGGGTACTGGGAGCACTGGGAGTACTGGGAGAGGGATAAAGGCAGCAGGGATGGAACTGGGAATCACTCACCCATGGAGGAGCCGTGCAGGGGAACTGGGAGCACTGGGAGCACTGGGAGCAGGATAAAGGCAGGACGGATGGAACTGGGAACCACTCACCCATGGAGGAGCCGTGCAGGAGAACTGGGGTACTGGGAACACTGGGAGTACTGGGAGCACTGGGAGCAGGATAAAGGAAGCAGGGATGGGACAGGGAATCACTCACCCATGGAGGAGCCGTGCAGGGGAACTGGGAGCACTGGGAGCACTGGGAGCACCGGGAGAGGGATAAAGGCAGCAGGGATGGAACTGGGAATCACCCATGGAGGAGCCGTGCAGGGGTACTGGGAGCACTGGGAGCACTGGGAGCAGGATAAAGGCAGCAGGGATGGAACTGGGAACCACTCACCCATGGAGGAGCCGTGCAGGAGAACTGGGGTACTGGGAACACTGGGAGCACTGGGAGCACTGGGAGCAGGATAAAGGAAGCAGGGATGGGACAGGGAATCACTCACCCATGGAGGAGCCGTGCAGGGGAACTGGGAGCACTGGGAGCAAGATAAAGGCAGCAGGGATGGAACTGGGAATCACCCATGGAGGAGCCGTGCAGGGGAACTGGGAGCACTGGGAGCACTGGGAGCACCGGGAGAGGGATAAAGGCAGCAGGGATGGAACTGGGAATCACTCACCCATGGAGGAGCCGTGCAGGGGAACTGGGAGCACTGGGAACACTGGGAGCACTGGGAGCACTGGGAGCAGGATAAAGGCAGCAGGGATGGAACTGGGAATCACTCACCCATGGAGGAGCCGTGCAGGGGCACTGGGAGCACTGGGAGCAGGATAAAGGCAGCAGGGATGGAACTGGGAATCACTCACCCATGGAGGAGCCGTGCAGGGGTCTCCGGCGGGCGCTGCTGGCGTACTGGTAGTACTGGGAGCCCGGCTTGCTGGGGGACAGCGCCCCGGGGGTGGCCAGCTCCATGTCCCCGCCGAGCAGGCTCTGCTGCGGGGACAGACACACAGCGCTGTGGGCAAGGCCGGCCCCGCATCCGCACTTCCCTCATCATTAGCTCCTTCCCAGCCCTAAAAATAACCCGGGAACGAGCGCCGGGAGCGCGGAGCGGGCGGCGAGCGCCTGGCGCCGCGTTAAAGGAGACACCGCCGCAATTCCCACTCGGGGAGCGGCGCCCAAAGGCCGCGAAAGGAGCAGTTCCGTGCTCGTTCCCAGCGCCGGGAATTGCGCCGGGGCGAGCAGCGCTTGGGAAAGTTTGGGAGCTCTGCCGGGGTGTCGGAAGGGAATTCTGCCGGGATTTCAGAAGGGTAAAACGACAATCACTGACTCCCACAGAATCCTCCCTGTGGGTGAGGAGGCTCCCCTGTCTCGGGAAAAATATCTGGGAATGAAACCTCTCAGGGCTCCAGACAGGGATAGAATGGATCTAAAATACATAAAAAACATCTAAAATGTAACAGATGTGTAATGCATCGAAAGTAAATCTGTAATACAGTAAATACAGAATGTATCATATATAGAATGTATTAAACACACAATGTACTATGTAAAATGTGTTATTGATAATGTATTGGGTATCTGTAATGTACTTATAGATAATGTATTATAGATCATGCTTTACAATGTATTAAATACAATGTATTATAGATAATGTATTAAATACATAATGTACAATGTAAAATGTGTTATTGATAATGTATTGGATATCTGTAATGTATTTATAGATAATGTATTATAGATCATGCTTTACAATGTATTAAATACAATGTATTATAGATAATGTATTAAATACATAATGTACTATGTAAAATGTGTTATTGATAATGTATTGGGTATCTGTAATGTATTTATAGATAATGTATTATAGATCATGCTTTACAATGTATTAAATACAATGTATTATAGATAATGTATTAAATAATGTATTACAGATAATGATTTAAATAATGTATTATACATATAATGCATTAAATGTATAATGCACTATACAGAATGTGTTATAGATAATGTATTGGATATCGGTAATGTATTAGATATAATGTTTTATAGATAATGTATTAAATACATAATGTACTGTATAGAAGGTATTATAGGCAATGTAGTAGATATCTATAATGCATTAAATAGATAATGTATTTAATATAAAGTAGTAGAGATAATGTATGAAATATCTATAATGTATTAATAGATAAGGTATTAGTATATAATGTGTTCTATATACAATGCATTGAATATAGAATGTATATAATGCATTACTATATAATTTATTAAATATAATATATTAAATATAATATATTAAATGTATAGAATGCATTAAATATCTAGAATGCATTAATATACAACATATTAAATATCTATAGTGCATTACACAGATAATGTATTATATAGAATGTATTTTATATACAATGTATTAATAGATAAGGTATTCATATATAATGTATTACACATATAATGTATTATATATATAATGTATTAAATACCAATCATGTATTATATATATATTAAATAGAATGTATTAAATACCTACAGTGTATGAAATATCTACAGTGTATTAAATATCTAGAATGTGTTATATATATAAAAAGTATTAAATATATAATGTATTAAATAAATCTAATGAATGAAATCTCTAGAATGTGTTATATACATATGAAGTATTAAATCTATAAAATATTAAATAAACCTAACGGATGAAATATCTAGAATGTGTTATACAGATAAAAAGTATTCAATATCTATTCAATAAACCTAAGGAATGAACTCTCTAGAACGCAGTACATTTCTCACGCGCGGCCCCTAAAAGGCGCTGAGCCCAGTGCGCCGTGTCAGATGCCCGCGGAGTGGAGCGGGTGTAAAAACCTGACCCGCCGCGCACAGAACACGCGGAGCAGTACGGCCGGCGCGCAGCCCCGCGCTGCAAACGCACAACGAGCGAGCGCACGCACAGAAAACCGGGGAACACGTATGACCTGTAACACGCGTGACCCGTGCGGAATCCACGCGAAGAGCGCGGCACGGCCGAGGCGGGCCGGGCCGGAGCGTCCCCGGCGCGGGGCACGGCAGCGGCGGGCGGGCCGAGGGCAGGCCGGGCGGCAGCGGGGCACCCGCGGGAGCGGCACCCGCGGGAGAGCCCCGGAGCGGAGCGGAGCGGAGCGGAGCGGGCGAGGCAGCAGAGCCGGCTCCCGCAGCGCCCCGCAGCCTCCGCTCCGACCGCTGCCGGCGCCGCGCCAGCTTCCCGCAGCATCCCGGCCCCGGCCCCCCGAATTCCCAACTTTTCGGGGCCGCCTCGCAATCAACTTTCGGCGAGCGGAGCAATTAGCGGCCTCGGAAAGGAGGGAATGTGTTTTCCCTAATCGAAATTCTAATCACCGTGTCACTCACAACAGCCTTAGTGCTGCTTCGCTGCCGCCCCATTCACATGCAAATGAGCCCTAAATAGGCCAATTATGGCTGTGCCCCCGTTCCCGGCTTAACCCGCTGCGCACTGGGAACCGCGCGGCGCCCACAGAATTCCTCGTGGGAAGCGGGGCCGCTCCTGCCTTCCCGAGCGGCCCGGCACGGCGCGGGCAAACGCCGGGCACGGCCGCGACATTCCCGACCCGACACTCCCCGCGGGGAAAACCGGCCCGGGATGGACGGAGGGATGGATGGATGGAGGGACGGAGGGATGGATGGATGGAGGGATGGATGGAGGGATGGATGGAGGGATGGATGGAGGGATGGATGGATGGATGGAGGGATGGATGGAGGGATGGATGGAGGGATGGATGGATGGCTGCTTGCAGCCGGTGGCCCTGGAAAACGCTCCTGAGGCCATGGGGATCCATCCCTGGACACTGAGCCGGGATCCATTCCTGGACACTGAGTGGGATCCATCCCTGGACACTGAGTGGGATCCATCCCCAGACACTGAGCCGGGATCCATCCCCAGACACTGAGCCGGGATCCATCCCTGGACACTGAGCCGGGATCCATCCCTGGACACTGAGTGGGATCCATCCCTGGACACTGAGCTGGGAACCATCCTGGGACACTGAGCCAGGATCCATCCCCAGACACTGAGCCGGGATCCATTCCTGGACACTGAGTGGGATCCATCCCCAGAACTGAGTGGGGATCCGTCCTCAGACACCGAGCAGGGATCCATCCCTGGACACTGAGTGGGATCCATCCCCGGACACTGAGCCGGGATCCGTCCCCAGACACCGAGCAGGGATCCATCCCCGGACACTGAGCCGGGATCCATCCCCAGACACTGAGCTGGGACCCATCCTGGGACACTAAGCCAGGATCCATCCCCAGAGCTCGGGATGGGCTCTCCAATGGCCACAAACTCCCAGTGCCCAAGCCCGAGCGCTCATCCCACACCTCTCATCCCACACCTCTCATCCCACATCCCCTCATCCCACACCTCTCATCCCACACCCTCTCCATGCTCCCATCCCGCTCCAACAATCCCCAGTGCCGCCGATTTCCCGATATCCGCGGTTCCATGGATAATATCCGCCTGCTCTGCTGGTAAACAACACCTGCAGTGGCGGAAAAGCTTGGGAATGAATCTATGGGATGCTGCGGGATAACTGGGAATGAGGAAGGAAGAGAGGCCAGAACTCCAGGGGATGTTGGGAATGTCCCGGAGAACAGAATTTCAGGGAATGCCTGGGAGCATTTCCCAGCTAAGAGTGGAACATCCTTGGAAATCAGTGGGATTTTAGGGAATATTTCCCAGGGTTTCCTGTGAATATCCTTTGAAAATCAATGGGATTTTAGGGAATATTTTGGATTTTAGGGAATATTTTGGATCATTTCACAAGGGAATATTTCCCAGGGTTTCCTGTGAATATCCTTGGAAATCCATGGGATTTTAGGGAATATTCCCAAAGGAATATTGTGATGATTCCCCGAAAAGAGCAGGAACTTAGGGAGTGTTTGGGATCACTTCAGCAGGACTATTGGTTTCCTGTGACTATCCGGCAATCAGTGGGATTCAGGGAATGCTTCGGATGGTTCCACAGTAAATCCCGGTTTCCTGTGACTATTGCCTGGGAACAAGGAGGATTTTCGGGAATGTCTGGCAGGGATATTGGTGTGGCGCGAACACTCCCCGCAGACGGAGGGAATCCCAGGGAAGGGAGCAGCGTTCCGCTCGGGAATTCTCTGCAGCCCCGCGTTCGTCTCCCGCCCGGGCTGCAGCCTGGAGCCAGACCTGCCGGCTCTGTGCCGGGCCCATCCATGCGTCGGGAGGGCTGGGAGCCTTGGGATGCATCCCGAAACGCAGCTCCTCCGGCCCTGCCCTGGAAACAGCCCCTCCGAGCAGCCCGGAGCCGGCACTGCCCAGGTCTCCGAGAGGAGAGGAGAGGAAAGCGGCCACGCGCCCTCCGGAGCTTCCTCATCCCAACTTTTTCCTCTGGAAAAAGCTGTGGAGCTTTCCACGGGAAAGGAAATCCCCCATTCCGGTTATTGCAGGATCACACGGATCAAGGCCAAGGGGTTATTTCGGGAGAGGCCTGGGCCGCCCGTCGGATCTTCCCACTGCAATGGGAATTCTGCAGCCGGAGCCAGGGTCCCACGCAGCACGGGGAGGAAAACCGGGATACAAACAAATCCACATTTATCCCAACTCGTTCCTATTCCTACTCGGCTCCACGGACGGGGGAAACCTTTCCAAAGCCTCCCAGCTCCCGCTCCTGGCTCCAGGGGGTCGGGAATTAGTCGGGATCAGAGCTCACATTCCGCAGGAGAAGGAGGAGGTTTACAAGGGCCTTTGTCCACAGAGAGAAAAACAGTTTGGGACTGGAGCGCAAAGCAATTCCCAAAATTCCAAACACCAACACTACAACAAAACCCTGAATTCCCAGGTTTTTCCTCCCGGAGCCAGGCCACTGGAATTCTCAGGAATGCCAACATTTGGATGCTTTGGTGTGTTCCCACATCCTCCCGTTCTCCTGCCTCCAAAGCAGGAATAACGAGACAAAGAATTAGAGCTGGAGAGGGAGAAGATGCACAAACCCATCCAGATGGGAATGGAATTATCCCTCCTGGAAAAGCCAAATGCTGCTCCTGCCGCAGAGCCTGGCTCGCGCTGTTTAAAGGAAAATTATGTGGATCTCACTTCCGCGCCTGTCTGGGCCCGAGGAGGCTGCAAAGGAGCCGCACAAACCCGGGGTGCTCTCCCTTTGTTCTGGGAACAGGTGGCACTGAAGTGTGGGATTTTCCTGCTAAAACCAATCCCCATTCAAGGGCCTGCAACCTGAAATCCAAAGGCATGGATCAGGGAAAAATCCCTCGGGAAACAGGGAATTTTGCTTTCCCTGCTGGATCTTTCTGGGCGTTGATGCGGTCCCGAAGCCAGGCTGGAGAAAAGCGGGATGAGCTGGGGAGGGATGCAGCTGCTTTCCCGAGGGATTGCCGGGGCTTTGGGGTCGGAGCGTCCCCGGGACTCCCTTCTCCCGAGGTCCCGGAGAAGCAGCGCTCCGGAGGGAGCGGGAGCTCCCAGCAATCCCCGTCCTCCTTCCCTGCTCGGAGCTCAGGACACACCTGGAGCCGCCGGAGCACCGCGGCCTTTCCCCGTTCCGCCCGGATTCCTCGGGGAGCCCGTCGCACACGGATCCATTCCCAACCATTCCCTTCGGAAGGGCATTCCCGAAGGATCATCCCGCATTTATTTGTCACATCCCAGGAGCTGCCGCCCTTTCCCCAGCACATCCCGCTCTTTCCCAAGCCGCCGCTCAATTAAAATTCCTGCCATTCTGCGGGATCAAAGCTCCTTCCCGGTATTATTCCCGGTATTATTCCCGGTCAGACGCTCCGGCTTTCCCTGCCCTGCTTTGTTCCCCCGCTCCGGCCGGGAACGCGGGTTGGGATGCGGCGATCCCGCCGTTCCCAGCGACCCGGCTGCTCCCGCTCTCCCGGCGCCGTTAATTGGGGCTTTTCCCAGGAAAGCCGGGAGCCGGGCTGTGCTCCGTGCCCGTCCAGGTGCCCACCTGAACGAGCGGAGCAGCTCCCAGCTCCAAGTTCCTGCCACGTTCCTGCTCCCGCTCCCAGCCTGCTTGGCGCTCCCACTTTTCCCGAACAAACTCCCGACCGAAGCAACGGGAATTGGGTGGGATCGCAGCTAAAAGCCCCGGTTTTGGTAATAACGATGATTTTAATTAGTGTTGGAATAAAGCCCCGAATGAACGAGAGGGAATTGCATTTCCCGGGCTTTTTCCATGTCCTGTTCTCCTCTCCTTCCGGATCCAGGATTTCCCCTCCTCTTCCCAATTTCTCCTCAATTCCTGAATTTTCCAACTGAAATCACGGCAGATCCAGGGCTGAATCATTTCTTGGGTATTTCCTTCCGGGATTCCAATCCTCTGCTTTTCAATTCTCATCCCAAATTTCCAGCTGTTCCCAAGATGTGGATTCCTACCAATCCTTGGGATTTTTGGGAATGCGGCAGCTCTCTCTCAAAATGTCCCGTGGCATTTCCACCCAGTACTGTCCCTAATGCCCCGTGGAAATTCCAGCCCTTCCCTATTTTCCGTGTGGTTTTCCTTCACGTCCAGCCCCAGGTGTTAAAATCGCTGCGGAAAAACGGGAGCTGCTGAGGAAAAATGGAATTTTCTCCCCGAGATTTGATTCTCCACTGGAATTCGTATTTTTGGGAACGGTTCCATGGAGGAAAAGAGACAAATCTGACTCCCTTTGTTTTGTTTGCTCCATTCCAGGATCAACCATTTGGGGATGTATTCCCTGCCTCCGGAGCTCAGCCCTTTTCCTGGCATTCCAACCTTTCCCGTGGAAAACCAAGGAATATCCCATCATTGTTCACCTCCAACCAACTCCCGCATGAACGAATGCACTCCCAAATCCCAGAGAATCCATGGAATCAGGTGGGAAAACATGGATAGGAATGGATACATCTATGGATTAGGAATTATGGGATATCCTGGTATCCCTGTTCTCCACGGGGATATTCCCCTGCCAGGCTGAGGTTCTGAACATCTGGAAATTCCCATATTCCCGATTTTCCAGCCTTTTCCAAGCCTAAACCATCTGGTCGGTACCAGGATGGGACACAGGGAGGATTAAGGACAGGCAGAAGGGAATCTTTTGGGAATATTTCTCCTGGAAAACTCCACTAGAACCCCGTTGGATTTGGCACCTCAAGGTGAGCTGAGGATGAGGTTACTCCAGGGAAAACCACAAAGCTGGGATCAGCCGGAGCCAGAGACAGGCCAACAAACGAGTTCAAATCCACGGATATCCAGATCCAGCTGTGACGAATGGGAAGAGGGAAAGCCGAGCTTTTCCAGCTGCCACAGGGGAAGTATGGAATGTTCCTGGGAGGAGCGCCGATCCCGGCAGCAGCACCACGGCCGGAAATCAGGGAATCATGGAAAGCTGTGCTTGGAAGGACCTTAACGATTGGCCCCTCCCACGGGCAAGGACTCCTTCCCCTATCCTGGGTCATCCCAGCCCGGCCTTGGACACTCCCAGGGATCCAGGGGCACCCTTGGAGCCGGGAATTCCGGGAACATCCCACCCGAATGCCCTCTCTCGCCCGGTGCTGACCCTCCGTCCCTGTCCCAAGCCCCGCTCCGGAGCCGTCTGTCATTCCCGAGCCGTCCGTGCCGCTCCGTGCGCTCCTTCCATCGGATCTCCGGGATAGCGGGAGGTGCCACGTGCCCGCACAGCGTGACAGGGAGGACAGGGCTCCATATGCGCTCCGGGATGCAGGGAAGGGCCGCTCCCGAATTCCCGGCGCTGCCAGGACAGCAGAGCGGGCGCTCGCTCCGGCTCCACATGGAGCTTCTCACAAGTTTTCCAAAGCTGGGCTGGGAATCAATCATTTCGGGAAGCGTGTCCAAGACTGGTCAGCGCGGAATCAACTCCCACGAGTGATTGATTTCGACTGGACGCGCATACGGGAACGGGAATGGGCAGCGTTCAGGGAAAATTCGCACTTTTCCAGCCTTTCCAAGGCTGGCGGAGCTGGAGTGGGGAGCCAGGACGGGGCTGCCGAGGGCAGGAACAACGGCCCCCATCCCAGGGTATTCCAGCCCGGCCCGAAACATTCCCAGGGATCCAGGGGCAGCCACGGCCTCCGAGGTCTGCCCACCCTCCCAGCCAGGAATTCCTTCCTGATGGGAAGGAAAAATGCAGGAGAAATTATCCAAGGAAAAGGAAGGCTCCAGGGAGAGCTCAGAGCCGCTGGCAGGGCCTGAAGGGGCTCCAGGAGAGCTGCAGAGGGACTGGGGACAAGGCCTGGAGGGACAGGACACAGGGAATGGCTTCCCTCGGACACAGGGAATACCAGGAAGGAATTCCTGGCTGGCACAGGATGGCCAGGGAAGCTGTGGCTGCCCCAGCCCTGTGGTTTAAGCAGTGTTTAAATCCTAACAACCCCGTCCCACAATTCCTTGGGTGGGAAAAGATTTTAAGGATCATCTCATCCCATATCCCTTCCCCTATCCCAGGCTGCTCCAAGCCCCATTCGACCTCGCTTTGGGATGGACTCCGAAGGCACCTAAATCCCGTTATTTCCTGCAGCAGGAATGCTGATCCTCACAGGAATTTTGCCGAGTTCTTGGACTAAGCAGAAGTTCCCAGGCGATTCCCAACCCGAGAGTGGAATGAATCCCGCGCCCCAATCCTCGGGAACGGGAGCACTGCGGGAGAAGCCACTGGAATTTTCCCGGCCAGGTAGAATTCCAAGAAAGGCCCGTTTTCCTGCAGCGCCGCCATGGCAGATGTGGCTCGATTATGAGCGGGAGACTCCCGGGAATTGCTGCCTGGATCCCGCCATCCATCAGCAGCTGTTGGGAGGTGCGGGAAGGGAAGGGAAGGGAAGGGAAGGGAAGGGAAGGGAAGGGAAGGGAAGGGAAGGGAAGGACCGAGCGGCACTCGCGTCTTCCGGAGTGCGGGGAGGGTTTCTGGGATTACGGGCAGGGAACGGGATAACTCCCAAGGAAAGGGGTTTTTGTCCTGGTGCTGTTCCCAGCGTTTTCTCCATCCCTGGAATGTTCCAGGCTGGGCTTGGAGCAACCTGGGATAGAGGGAGGTGGCCCTTCCCCTTCCAAGTGATTCCATGATTCCTCCATAATTCCAAGGCTGGGAAGATGACCTGGAAATGGCTCCCATCCTTCCGGCCTTTCCACAGGGCCTGTGATCACACCTAAGGAGCCAGCGGCGCTGGAATCACGGAACGGTTCCGCCAGAAAAGCCCTCTGAGCCCACCACAGCCCCACTGCCCGTGTGCCCAGGCGCCACATCCACACGTTTGGGGAACAATTCCAGGGATTCCGACTCCGCACTGTTCCGGTGGGAAGGGCCGCACTGCCGCTTCCACCAGGAATTCCCAAATTCCTCCCGCTCCCACCTCGTTCTCCACGGAACGTTCCAAATCCCGGCACCACACCGGGACGGGCTCCGTCCCACATTCCCGAAGAACAGGGACGGAGCGCTTCCCTTTCCCACGGGGAAACGATCTGCGTTCCGCCTCTGGCTTGGGATCCTTCCTGGCACACCTGACGCCCAGAGAGCTTGGAATGTTACGGGAGCGCTCACATTGCTGGGATAGTTTTCCGAAGCACGGGCAGGGAAGGGAAGGGAAGGGCAGAGCAGAAGGAGCGGAGGGCCGTGATTAATATTGTTCCTGGAACGAGCGAGGAAAGTGTCTCTCTAAAAACTCAATTGTCTGGGAACAAAGCACGGAATTTGGCCACGGATGGCGTTTTTAGGCTCGGGATTTCTCCGGAGACTTCCCAAGATGCAAATGCCGAGTGCGGGGAGGCAGAGGCACAAGCGCTCCACCTTTGTATTCCGCTGGCATTTTAGTCTTTCATTCAAGTCCTCCCCTTCTCCGAGCTCCGGCGCGCTTCCCTCGGGAAGGCTGCGCCGTTAGCCTGCTGGCCTTGACTTCCCGCCAACAACAATTCCCAAACAAAAAGGGACAACAAATCATATTTCCACAGCCATTTCCACCCCTCGCTGCCACCCCGTGCTCATCAAAGCACATCCCGGGAAAACCGGGACGCAGGGCGCTGCCAGCCCGCGCTGAGGGGTCACCCTTCCCACGGGTGCCGTTCCCGGAGTCGGGATTGTGGGAATGCCGTGCCGGACGCAACGGGCAGCAGCTCCCAGCAGGGCTGAGGTCAGCCCAGGGAGCTGGATCCCGGCAGGGAAAGCTCGGGAAGCGGCGCTTTCCGCGGGATTGTCACTTACCTGGTGGCAGCCCTGCAAGTTGGAATCTCGGCCATAGGAGGAGTACGAACCTCGTTCTGTTTTACCTGGGAATGAAGGAAAAGGCCAGATAAATACATGGATCATGGAGCTTTTCCAAGCTTTTCCTCTGCTGTTCATCCCTCGTTCCCAAGGCCGATTCCATGGATAAACCGGGCACTGCTGACCCTGGGATACAGGGAGGCACAGAAAGGGGTTAACCATTTCCCTGGAAATAACGTCCCCATCTCGGCTGTGCTCCCTGGAAATGGCATTCCATGGAATTCCAGAGGCTGGGTGAAGGTGGGAGCTGCACCCTCCATGTCCCAGCTCCCAGCCTCACCCAGGAGCTGCTGGGAACGCGCTTCCCTGCTCTCTCCCAGGAGAAAACTCCCCACAGCCGAGGAACTGACACCTGGGGAGGAGACCCGGATTGGGAACGGGGAATTTGCCACCGCGGCCGGGAGCTGACCGGGGCTCTCAGGCCTGCTTTTGTCCCTCTCGGGTTTCCCAGGAAGCTCGCGAGGCTCCCATCGCAGCGCCCGGCCCGCGGCACCGGCCGCGCCGTCGCTCCAGAGGGAAGAAAGGGGATTTTTGGGGCTGAATGGGCGAAGCGAAGGAGGGAAGAGGAGGTTTGTGCCGAGCATTAAGTCATGGCTGAGCAGCACCGCCCCACGTGCTCCCAGACAAAGAGCAGTCAAGAGGGCTGATCCCAAACATACTGCCAGGGAAAGACCACCCTTCTGGAGAGGAGAAGCTCGGCAAGAGGGGGGAGGCACGGCAGAAATCCCTCCGAAAATTCCCGGCTTTCCGACAGGCCGCGGCACAAAAGGCAGCACCGGGAAGAGGGAGCAGCTGCTGCCCGAGCTCCGCGGCAATGCCAGGGCCGTTCCACAGCCAGCTCAGTATTCCCAGTGCCACCCCAGTGCCATGCAGCAGCCACGGCGAGGCAGCTCGGTAGACAAAGGATGCCGGAGTTCGGCTAAGCGCTCCCAAAATGTGCCCACATCCCACATCCCACAACTGGAATATCCATCTCCCAGCTTTGAGCGACACACTCGGTTGATTCCAAGGGCTTTGGAATCGAAATTCCTTCTCCTCATCCCAACTGGAGCCCCCGGAGCTTTTGTCTCCCCATTGTTTTGCACATGAACCTCCCAAGATAGATTTTCAATTCACGGGGCAACACAAAAACTTTGGGAAGCGCTTGGATCCGGTGATCCCAAACCCACGGATCGCCCTCAGCTTGGGAACACTGGAAACAATTCCAGACTGCCACCACAAGGCAATTTCAGCTGGGAATCGACGGGCAAATGAACACGCCTGGAAGGCCATGTGCCACTTCCAGCACCCCGAGAGGGCCGGGAAGGAGGGGCAGGGAAGCTGAGGGGAAGCGGCTCCCCCAGGAAAAGCCGGGATGAGGGACGCGGGTCCGAGCCGGCAGCCGGGGCGCTCCGAGCAGCCCCGCGCTCCCGCCCGCGCTCCGGAAGCGCCTTTGCCATCGGCTCAGGCTCGGCTTAATTTCAGTTGTGAAAAAATATTTATCCCGATACAAAAATAAACCCCCTGCAAATTACAAGTTGTCAGGGATCAGATCCACTCCTATTTGTGTGGGGGAGGAATCGGGAACAGCGGAGACATGAATCATTCCCAGTAATTTGAGTGTTTCCATGACATCAATGGGCACTCGGCCAGGACTCTGTCGAAGTCTGTGAGGTACCAAAGCGGCTCCGCAGCCAGCAGGAGATTGACTTTTTTTTTTTTTTTTTTAGGATTATGCTCCTTGGAAAAGATTGCATCTCCAGCATCCACTTTTCCCACCGAGCCCCTGGCTCCTGAGCTCCCGAGGGAGTTTTTCCTCGGGTTTCTGCACCCCAGAAATCCGCCGGGGACGAACCCCATGAATTTGGGGGAAGCTCAAGGAACGCTTAAACCCCGGCCCCATGCAGATTGTCACTGTCTCCAGAAGGATAAAATCATCCCCGGTCCTTCTCCACACCTCAGGAGGGGGGAACACCTTTTCCCTGAATTCCCTTCCCCTAAATGATCCATCCCGAAGGAACTCCGCTGCCGACGCCGCCTCCCTGCTCCCCGTGCCCATCCCGAGCCCCGACGCGCTGGGCAGGAGCGGCGGCGAGGAGCGGCTCTCTAAGCACCTATTTGTGCTGCCAAAGAAAAGCTGCTCCCGACTGCCCGCATTTCCCGTGCGTTCGGCGGCCTCGCAACGCCATCCCCGGCCATTTCCCAGGGCTACGCAAAGCTCGAGGTTCTCCCTCCTTGAGATTTTTCTCTGGAAGGTTTCAAAAGAAAAAAAAACCCCAAGGAGGGAGCGCGGCTCCGGCGCCGCCGCTTCCCGCCGCATCCACTGCGGAATTTTCGAGCCAAGCCTCCGGAGCGGTCGGGAATGCGGCAGCCGCTGCGGATATTTTTTGGCACAAAGACAACGGTGGCAGTGCCAAGCCCCATGGCTAAAACTCCTCCGAAGAGGCAGGAGGGGAGCATTCCGCGCTCCGCTCCCTTCCCGCGTGGAGCGGCCTTTTCCCAGGGAAAAGTCCCCGCTGGAATATCGCGCTGGGGGAGGCCGGGAGGGAGGAGGGGGGAAAATACAGGGGAAGAAGAGGGATAGCCTTGGCAGGGCTCGTTTCCAACGTGCCGCTCATTCCCGGCGCTTTCCGTGGCTTCGGGAACAAAGCTCCGTGGCCGGAGCTGCCCGGCACAGGGATCGCTTCGGCCGGGCTTTGGGGAAGGCAGGGAAAGCTCGGGAAGCGGGAAGAGCGCGTGGGGAAATCTCGGGATCTGCGGCGAACGGCCACAATGCCAATCACGGGAGAGACAAAGGAGCAACTCCGCGCAGCTCCCGCTTTCCTGGCAAACGTGGCATTTCAGCTCTCTGAACACCTGCAGGAAAAAATCCCCCCCTCTCCCAAAATATTCCCTCCGTGCTTCATTTAACGGCCAGGAATCCATCCAGGAGGGAGCCACGGAGGAGCTGGGAAAATTAATCAGGAAATTTCAGCAACTTCCAAAGGATAAATGCGAATGATCCCGTTCCCCCGCTCGTTCCCTGCCCTGGAGAAAGGGCACCTTGGCGGCTTTTTGGGAGGCAGGAGAGGGATGAGGCAGAGGAAAGGAAGGGAAATTATTCCTGTAAATTCCTTTAATCCAGTATTTCCTTGGATTTCGTATTTAAACATTTTTTTAAGGGATGAACCCAACGGGAATATTTTAATTCCGGTTTTCCACGCCCGATCTTTGGGTTTGGAGCTTGCTCAGACCAAGGGAAACTTGGCTGGGGGCAGCAAAAATGATCAGGAATTGGGATTTTAATAGCTCCCAATTTCCAGCTGTCCTTTTGCTTCAATCCATGATTTAATTCCAGGATTTCGTGGTTATTAGGGATAGTCCGACGGGAAGGAGCCCGACGCGCTCCCCGTTAAGGACAAATGAAACGACAAAAGAAACGACAAATGTAAGGACAAATTAAAGGAGAATTCCCGAGCCAAGCCGGGAAGGAGGAGCACAAAGCCGGAGAACGTTTGGGACCAAGCAAGGGAAGGGGCTGACCTTCCCGAATCCCGATGAACGCACGCACAGGTGATCCCGGCCGGCGCAGCGGGATCCGCGCTGCTGGGGGACCAGCGAGCCCTTCCTCTCGCCTCAGTCCCGACCTTCGCAGCCCAGATTTTCCTCCAGTTGGGTTGCAGGGGAAAGGGAAAATGGAAGGGCTCCGAACCCCGGATCTGCCGGCACCGGGATCGGCTCTCCGGATTATCCATTAAAAAACAGGGCTTTTTATTCCCTTGGAGCTCCCAAAATGCCTCATTTCAGCTGAGAAATCCAGCTAAAATTTGCAGGGAATTATCAATTATCCAAGGAAAACCTCATGGAAATAAATGAGGATTTTCTCCCGTATACGAGCACCTCAGTGGTGGGAAAATAAATCTATTTAAAAATATAAAATATTGATTTGTGTGTGTCCTGCTTTCTCCACAGACAGCATCCCAAGGTTTTCCTAGGGAAAATGGAATTAAACACCTCCTGCCCACCTTCCCATCGGAGCGCTCCTGTATTTTTGCACAACTTTGGAATATTCTGCTCTTCAGAAGAGAAAGGAAAAAGAAGAGAGGGGAAAGGGGGAAAAAAAGAGGGAACAAAAACCAGGGGGAGACAAGGGAAATAAGCGGGAGGGGGAATTTTCTGCCTCCCGACTGCGGGAGCAGATCCCTGGCACCAGGAACAGCTGGCGGGGAGCTCATCCCCTTTGTGCTCCGCTCGCCTTCCGAGCACTCCGGCGGCTCCCGGGCGGCTCCCGCGGGCACCGAGCTGGCACGGGGACAAGCAGCCCTGGGCAGCGGCCCCACGGAGCCCAGGTGTTCCTCCTGCAGCTAAGCTGGGCTCAGCCAAGCCGGGCCTGAGCCGTGCTGGCCACCCAAACCCTGCCCGTTCCACATGCCCCCAAAATCCCAATTTTTCTCCGCGTTTTCCATCACAAAGGAGCTCATCCCTGGAAACGGAGGGCTCGTGGTAATGAGCTGGTGCTGCTTTGTGCTCCATGGCAAGGCCCGACAACAAATCCAGGGGAGATCCGGGGATTTCAGGCCAGGAAATCGGACACGCCGCAGGCTTTGAGCCGTCGGATCCACAAACCGGGCACAAAGCTCGGGAAAATACTAATCCCGATAACCCGAGGGGGAACTGGGCCTTTTGGCCTGGATCGAGGGAGGACACGGGGATGGGATGGGATGGGATGGGATGGGATGGGATGGGATGGGATGGGATGGGATGGGATGGGATGGGATGGGATGGGATGGGATGGGACGGGACGGAAGGGACGCTCCGATGGCACAGCAAGGGAGGGACCAGCTCCCTGCGGTGCCATCAATGCCAAGGGAACGGAACCTGGGAGCCCGTCGGAAAACAAAGCTCCGGAGCTCGGCCAGCGGGAAGCAGGGCAACGTGGGGTGGGAGCGGGGCTGCACCAGGAAAGGGTAATTCCCAACGATCCCGGCCCTGCTTCCTGCAGGTATCCGTGTGTATCCACAGGCACACTCCGGGATCCACGCGGGGCCGGCCCGCACTCCCTGTGGAGCTCAGCGAGGGAATTTCCTCACTCCAGGAGAATTCCACACGGCTGTCATACACACCCATCCCGATCCCTGAACCAGGAGGTCCAAAGGGAAAGATTACGGGAAGCTGCCCCTGCGTCACCGCTCCATAGGCAGCAGCACAATCCCTAACATCCCAGGGATTAATAAGCTGGATATCGAATCCACGCGCTAATTGCGAGCGGAATAATAAACTTCCCTAATTAAATTACGGATTTATGGAAACAAAACACCCGTTTCTTCCCAGGCTGAGGAAAGAATATGGATATTTAACGAGGGGAGGAAGCCGTAAAATTCCTTGGAGCCGTGGGATGCTCCCGGGGCCCGAGGCCACACAGAGATGCTGCGATGGGAAGAATTTTGGGAGACAATCCCTCGTTTGGAGCGATTCCATGAGTGTCTTTCGGCTCCTCTGGAATTTCAGGCTCCGGGAGATAACAAGCAAACAGCCCGAACACCTGGAATATTGTTGGGAGAGGAGCAAAACCTCCCAGGAAACACAGTGCTTCAGCCTGTTCTTGGAACACAATGGGGAAAGGGGCTGGGGAGGGAAAAGGGGCACTGGAAAACGGAATCAAAGGAAAAGCCGAGGCACTGGTGAATAGGGAAGGATTAAAGTAATAAAAAGGAACAAGATTCCCACAAAATCTCCGATAAGAACGCGCTGTAATCGCACTCCGGCCTGCGGGAACATCCAGGGATTGGATGGATATCGCTTTATCCCAAGCAAGCCTCCGAGTGGGATTTGGAACGGAAACAGCCCACGGGGTGATCCCTCGGGTTTGTTCCGATCTTTATCGTGGAGCTGGAAAGCTGGGATTCCACCGGGATCGCTTCAAACCGAGGGAGACAAGGATCCGAAGCCATGGGATCCAAAGGGGAGGCCATGGATAAGGAGATCCAGAGCCTACGGAGCAGATTTGGGACTAACAGACACCTGGCCACAACACCCAGGAATGTTCATTCCCAAAGGGACCAACACGAGGCCGCCGTGGCACTCAGGAATCTGGGATGGGACAGAAGGAGCAGGGACCTTTCCCACGGAAGATTCCACGCGCACGGCAGGAGGTGGGAATGAGGTGCTCCTTAAGGTCCCTTCCAAGGAAACCATTTCCAGATTCCAGGATTCCGTGGCACCAGGGATGGCAGCACCTGGAATGGCCACTGCTGCTCGGAATGCCCAGCGTCATCCATTAGCTATTCCTAAAAAACCACAGCCGACTCTTCCCCGGAGATTGAAGGCTCCTGTCCAAGTTCTCTTTATCCCACGTATTCCTCATCCCATCAAATCCCAGCTCAAAACATGGATTTCCGTTCTCATTTTGAGTTTAAAAAAACCCACTTTGGATCCTTTGGATCCTCTGAGGGGACACAACACAAGGTTCCCAGAGGATGGGAAAACAGCAGGAATTCTGGGGCTAATGCCAAATAATCCGGAATTCCCTATCATCCCCCATCAGCAGTTCCAGCAGAGGGCACGCACACCCGTGGGAGAACTGGCACTTCCCGAATATTCCGGGATCTCTGTGGCCTGAGAATCCACGCAAACTCCACACACACTCTCCAAGGCCTCTGGAGCAAGGATAAAACATTCCAATTCCTCAGTGAAAACATCACACCTGAAAGGAATGTTGTGCCAAGGAGCAAAATCCATGGAATCCTGGAATAGTCTGGGCTGGAAGGAACATTAAGGCTCATCCAGTCCCATGGGCAGGGACACCTCCTGCTATCCCAGGCTGCTCCAAGCCCTGTCCACAAGAAGCCAGGGAGATGCTCCAGGGCTGGAGCCAGGCTGGGAGAGCTGGGAATGTTCACCTGGAGAAGGGAAGGACACAGGGAGAGCTCAGAGCCCCTGGCAGAGCCTAAAGGGGCTCCAGGAGAGCTGCAGAGGGACTGGGGATGAGGGATGGAGGGACAGGACACAGGGAATGGCTTCAAATCGGAAAAGGGGAGATTGGGGTGGGATATCAGGAAGGAATTCCTGGCTGGGAGGGCAGTGAGGCCCTGGAATGGAATTCCCAGAGCAGCCCCTGGCAGTGTCCAAGGCCAAGCTGGAATAACCTGGGACAGTGGAAGGTATCCCTGCCCACGGAGGGGGTGGCAGTGGATGATCCTTAAGCTCCATTCCCCCCAAAGCATTCCAGGATTCCCTGAACCCCCACGGAGACACGTCCAGCGCCTCTTCCAACAGGCCAGCGCGTGCCGGGAAGAACACGGAGCGGGGATGCCGAGGCTCTCCCACTCCGGAGCGCTCCGTGCCCGAGCGGTCGCAGGACGTGTTCGCTCCGGCCGATGTAACCGGATCTGACGCGCAGCCTGCCGGGGTCAGCGCCACGGATAACGCCCGGGAAAATTCCGTGGCATCTAGGTCGCTCCTCCGGGGGAACGGAGCGCGCGCCTCCTCTGCCCATCTCCATCCCAATCCTTCATCCCGCAGCCCGCAGCTCCGAGCGCGATGCAAGAAAGGAGCCGAACGCTCCGAGCGAAAATCTGCTTCCAGGACAATCCATTATCCCTGACAAGTTAAATGTTCCATGGGAGACCATATGGCACCGGAGCAGGGCCGGCGCTGCCGCGGCGAGCTCGGCAAATGCATCACAATTAAGGACCTGACTGGAGACCTCGCTGCCACGGCCTGGGGAACCTTCCCTGTTTTCCACAGCCTCTTCCTGCCCCACCGCGTGAGCAGGGCCTCCCGGGAATTCTCTTCCCCCAAAATCAGGGATTTAAGTAGTGCCAGACTCCGGCTCAAGGCGCTTTTATGCCCAGAAATCCGCTAAATCTGGGATATTCCTCACGAGGAGAACAGGGAGAACAGGGATCCCGGAGCACCATGGGACAGTGGAACGTGTCCCCTCCCACGGCATGGGGTTGGAGCTCGATGATCCTTAGGATACTTCCAAGCCAAACCGTTCCATGACTCTACTCTCAGAGACCAAGGAAAAAGGTGAGGTGATGAAAAAGAAGGAAACCGCCCCAAAGCCTCGGGATGAGTTCCACAGGAATGTCACCCCCAATCCCCAATCCCAAAGGCTCGGGATGAGTTCCACAGGAATGTCACCCCCAATCCCAAACCCTCGGGATGAGTTCCACAGGAATGTCACCCCCAATCCCCAATCCCAAAGGCTCAGGATGAGTTCCACAGGAACGTGGAGGAGTTTCCCTATGGAGCCTCCCCAGCACCACCATGTCCATAGGTTTGACCAGAGAATTCCCACATGGCAAGAGAACAGCACTGCTGATCCCGAAGATCCCCGCCTTCCAGATCCATGACTTTCCATGGAAGCAACGCTGGAGCCCCAGGCGTTCCCAGGAGCCTGAATCCATCAAATCCCGGGTATTGATGAGGCTTTCCCAATGCCTGCTCCGCAGGGACTGGGAATACCGGATTCCCCACCCCTATGGAGATGGATCCTGGCTGCCATTGATAACAAATGGGCCAATTAGAAGGGAAAAATATGCAAATAAGCCGCCTATAATGAGGTTCTGCAATGATTTGGTGCTGAAAACAGGAGCTGGTGCTGCCAGAATTCCTTGTGGAAAACCTCTTCCGTGGAAGAGGATGGAAGGACTTCCATAGAGTGGTTCAGGAGCAATTTCTCCCCATTTTTAGGGTTTGGAGCCAGGAATTCCCCAAATTTCTCATGCCAGGATACCCTTCCAGGGATGTGTCACACGACCAGGAAGGCTCTGGGGAATGCTGGGAATTGTTTCCTGGAGAACCAAGGTGATCCTTGGAAAAGGCCATGGTCTGCACGGCCAGCTGATGCTCTGGGAGGAAAATCCAAGGTTTCAGGAAAATTGGGATTAAAAAATCATTATTAGGAATAGGAGTGGCTGTCTTAATGAATTACTAAATATTTATTAAAAGCTTAATGAAACAATTCCTCTTCTGCCTTAAGGAATTTTTCCAGTTGGAATTTTGGCAGGAGGAATTTAATATCCCAAACTAAGAGATTTGTCTGTTGTTATTCCTTGCAGGAAAACACGAAGGAAAACAACCCCACTGTTATTCCTGTACTCTTGGGAAGCCACATCTGGGATCGTGGTCACCCTTGGCTCTCTCCCGGGAAAACCTCCTGGAAAACCTTCCTTGGGATGCTGCAAATGGAAGTTTCTTTTATTTTTAGCTGAGATTTCAGTGTTTTCCCCCCCACAATCTCCCAGGAATTCCGTTCCAAAGGATTTATTGTTTCACTGGGTCCATCCCAAATAGATTATGGCTCCTGAAAAAATTCCATGGCTGAGCCTCCGGGCTGGGAAGGAAAACACTCGGAAATAGATGTTTTCTTTGTACAGGCTCATGGAATATCCTAAATATTCCAAGATCATGGAATAAACTCACTGCTCCATGATTTTCTCCCCGACTCTTCCCTGGTTATCCAATGGATGCAATCCATGAGGCAGAAATGGAGGGGAAAAGAGAAATCCAGCTGAAATTCCCAGTTTCCTGAGCCATTGGGGGAACTTTAGGAAAAAATTTTATTTTCCCTCATCCGTGATTTTAAGCAAGAGATGTTGAAAAAGGACAAAGTTCAAAACCTTGGAATTATTAAAAAGTTCCGTGTTTCAGATCTAAAATCCAACGGAGCCGGAAATGATCCAGCTCCAAGCCTGGCGTGTGGCAATTCCCAACATTCCCCCGGATCCATGTGGGGCCCGTGGAGAACCTGCCCTGGGGAAGCGTTTGGGTCCTGGAGCCATCCCCGGCTTGGCCACGCTCCCACACTTGGGAAGGAGTTTTGGAAGTCCGGGATATTGAGAAGGAATGGGAATCTCTGCCTGCAGCTCCTGGGATGCACCACGGCCCATTCCCACCTCCCTGGTCCTTCTGGGGATGCCCCAGGGCCGGTGGAGGACACGGAGATGGATCCCAGAGTCTCTCCCGGAAACGTCAGTGAGAATCTGGCTCATCCCAAAATCCCAAATGAGAAGGGCAAGAACACAGTGGTGGTGTTTTATCCTTTCCCAGGCTTTGGAAAAGCCAGGGAGAATTCCCACGGAGGCTCTGTGATCCCAGAGTCTGCCGGGATGGAGTCGGGAATGGGCTTCACCAAACCCAGCAGCAATTCTCCCATTATTTCCCTTATTTTTGATTTATCCCTTGAATCCCTTAAATTCCCTTTTCCCCCGGGAAACGATCCCTAATTTCTGATGCACCGCGCTCAGGCCTCGTTCCATTCCACATCCCATCGCTTCCCATTCCCCAGAAATGAAGTGAAATTAAATTAAAAGCCATGGTTTCATTTCCTTCTTCCCATGGAAAACCACCAGAATATTCTTAAGGACTTTTTGGAAGGAGCTTGTGGGATATTTATTTCAGCTTGGTAATGTATTCCCAATTTTGGGGGGAATAAAATCCAAAGATTTCTCCCCTTATCCCATTTATCCAGCCCTTCCCAAGGCAGCCCCAAACTCCTCACTGGGAGAAAACAAGGATGAACCACAATATGCAGGAAATACATTCCCAGCTTCCCAAAGCCCCATTCCCCACGGAACAGCCACGATATATTCCAATATATTCCTTAGAAAATTGGGAATTCGGTTTTTTTAACTCGTCGCCTTTTTTATCCAAATTTGGAATTTTTAAAAATGAAACAATTTTGGGTGCAAACAAATAAATGTGCTTTTCCCTTGGTTCACCCCTCCTCATTCCCAGTTTGTTTTGTTAATTACAACTATCCCGACATTTCACTTGATGCCGTTCCAACGCTTTTTACATCCCAGATTTTTACCGCTGAGCCCAAACCATGGATTTGGGGGGGAAAGGCCCAAATCCCCGTTGTTCCGCAGAGAAGGGAATTAAAAAGCTCCCAGAAATGTCGGGATGAACGGATCTATTCCGATTGCTTACAGGTGCCATTACACCATCTGCCTGGGCATCCTGCCCATCCCAAAGGAAATTATCCCAAAAAATAAAACCGGATCATTCAAAGCCATCAATGCTTTTATATCGAAATATAAATCCAGCTCTAAAGCGTGAGCCACCGCAAGGCCCTAAACCATCCGATTGTTTGGGAAGAACGGATGCTGGAAGAGCTGCTGGGCAGGGAAAAGCGGGAATTGCCTTTTCCCGGGCCCGGCAATTGTGGAATTGCTCTGGATCGCACACATCCCTGGAGCAGCGGCACCTTCCCGTTCCCACCCGGATCCCGGGCTGGGGTAAACGCACACGCAGAGCCAGGGCCGGTGCAGGGAGCTGCAATTCCAGGCTATCCGCGTTTCCTCTGGAACTGCGCTGGCACCGACAGCTTCCCGGGACGCTCCCCACGGATCCCCCGCTCCGGGCTCTCCCACGGGAACAGCCGGGCCGCGGCAGGCACGGACACCGGGACACGGCTCCGGCTCTCCCCGAATCCCAAAAGGTGGAATTCCTGGGGGCCCCGTGGGAAAGTGAGGGGCAGAGGCGGGGATGGGAATGCCAGGACGAAGCAGCAGGAGCAGCAGGGATCGGATCCTGCTCCCCGGGCCTACGGATCTGTCCGGGCACGAGGAACCCTCGGATGCACAAACAAGCGGGGAATGAACGAGATAAGGCTGGCAGAGAGCAGAGCCGGCAGCGCTCGGAATCAAAGGGAATTGAAAGGGGGAAAAAGTTTTCCCGAAATTCCCGTATTCCTGCTGCCGGTGCGTGGAAATCGGGGTTGTTTTTCTTCCCGGCTTTTTTTTTTTGGGAGGGGGCCAGGGCTGGAAGGAGTTAACGGCTCCCTCCCCTTCATTTGCATCTGGTGCTTTTAGTGTGTGTGTGTGTTTTTTTCTTCCCTGAAAAAGTTGGCAGAGCCGCCGATTTTCCATAATGCAAGCATTTGGGAATTGTGAGCGGAATGAAACCGATCCAATCTCCTGACTGCGACATGAATTTTCATTAATTACAACCTTGTCAGCAAAAGCATTATCAAAGCTGAATATGAAAATGCTAATGAGTTCTCATTTGCATATTTTTCTTTGTTGGAATGTCATTAATTATTACATTTTATGATGATGAATGCAGCTGTCGAAGCTCTCCGATGCATAATTAGCCATCAGAATGCCAGGAGCCGATCAGCAGTTTTGGGGGAAAAGGGAAAAAAACAGGGAAAAGGGAAATAATCCCCCAAATTTCCCGACGGCTCGCGCCAAATCCCCCCAAACTTTCCGTGGCCGACGCTCCTCCCGTTCCCAGCCCGCTCCGGGGAGCGGGAGCACGGGGGCCGATTTCTCCCGGGTTCATCTCAAATTATTTGGGATTTTTTTTTTTTTTGTTGCCGCTTCCACAATCGGAGCAGCTCTTAATAAAAAAAAAATCGTTATTCCAGCTTAATTAATGCCACGCTTAATTATAACACCATGATGTCAGCGGTTTTAATTAAGCATTGGCTCGGGTACAAGAAAACTCCTCGCCGCAGTAAGAGTCGCTAGCCGAGGCTCCTGGCAGCCGGGAGCGGCCGGCACCGAACCCGCGCGGGAGCCGCCGCTCCCCGGCCTGGCCCTCGCCGCTTTTCGGCGGGTCCGAGCGAGCGGCGGCTCCGGAGCGAGCGGATCCCCCGGCAGCGCCGGGAAGGGGCTGCGGCTGGAACGAACAGGCGAGGAGCGGGAGCAGATGGGCCCATTCCACATGACCAAGCCAATCAATCACAGCTGAAGGGCCCAGGTGCGGCGCAGCCGCGCAGCAACGCCCCATTTCACAGTCTGTCACACACAGCCACTCGGCCCGCCACCGCTGACCCCGCTGCCAGCCCGTCCCGCAGGACCTCAGCTGCACGCAGCTCCCTTCCCTTCCCTTCCCTTCCCTTCCCTCCCCTCCCCTCCCCTCCCCTCCCCTCCCCTCCCCTCCCCTCCCCTCCCCTCCCCTCCCCTCCCCTCCCCTCCCCCCCCTTCCCTTCCCTTCCCTTCCCTTCCCTTCCCTTCCCTTTCCTGCTCCTTCCCATTCCCATTCCCATTCCCATTCCCATTCCCATTCCCATTCCCATTCCCATTCCCGCCCCACTCCTGCTGACATCTTCATAACCGGTGCCGCCGCAGCCCTGGAGGTGATGCTCCAAGGTTTTCCCAAAGGCTGGGAACAGATGCCAGCTTCGGTGGGGCTCATGGAATGGTTTGGGTTCGGAGGGAGGCGAAGCTCATCCCGTTCCACCCCCTGCCATGGCAGGGACACCTTCCCCTGTCCCAGGTTATTCCAGCCTGGCCTTGGACACTGCCAGGGATCCAGGGGCAGCCACAGCTGCTCTGGGCACCCTGTGCCAGGGCCTCCCCACCCTCACAGACAGCAATTCCTTCCCAATATCCCATCCATCCCTGCCCTCTGGCAGTGGAAGCCATTCCCTGTGTCCTGTCCCTCCAGCCCTTGTCCCCAGTCCCTCTGCAGCTCTCCTGGAGCCCCTTTAGGCCCTGCCAGGGGCTCTGAAGTTTCCTTGGATCCTGCCCTTCTCCAGGCTGGCCAAGGAAGAGCCTGGAGCCCTGTTCCCTATGGATACCACATCCCACCTAACTTGCATCCCAAGGTGTATTCCCTGATTCCATGGAGGAGGAAGGATGGATAACCCTGACACAGCACTGCCTGTCTCACCTGGATGGAATAGGAACAAATCCCAGCCACAGCACCCAGCACAACCCAAGTGTCACCTGCCACCCCAGCCCCTTCCCACCTCCTAACAAAACCCGGGAAGAGCCACAGAAATCCCACAGAAATCTGGGCAACTGGAGAGGGAAGAGCCGTGACTTGTGCTTGGAAAATAAACCGGGAGAAAGCCTTTTGGAAATTTCAGGAATACAGAGATGAAGGATCAAAGCCCCTGTGGAGACTTGGGAACGATCCCACATCCCAGTGGAATCCAGGGATACCTTCTCCCCATCCAGACACTCCAGAAAGCAACACTAAAGCTTCCCAAGTTGCAAGAATTCCCTTTTTTCCCCCCGAATTTGCCTGTCCTTTGGAAGTTGCCTGAACGGCAACAGCTGCTGCATTAATAATATAAAGAGAAACTGGAATTTCTGAGAGGATTCAAGGAAGACATGAAGGCACCGAGATGAAAATTCCAGGCTCATTATGAACCACCCAATTTTCCCGGGAAAGGCTGTGAGTTGGTTTTATCCCACTCAGCTGGCCAGAGGTGTTGCCTGGGATTGTTTTCCCCACACGTTTGCACGGATAAGCTGCCCCTTTTTTTGGCTCCAAAGGAATGGCGGTACGAAAAGCAGATGTGAGCGGCGGATCCTTTCAAAGGAAATTTCCCAAAGCCGAGCCGATTCCAGCTCCAGATCAAAGGCACTAAAACACCCATCGCCTCCCCCTTCCCGGATAATTACCGGGATTCGATGTCCTTTGTACAAGGTACGGCTGGCAGCGGGATAAATAACCACGGGTGCGTGCTCTGCTCCCGGTGCTCCTGCTGCCTCACCTGCCCAAGGATGGCAGCGATCGGCATTCCGGAGATCCCCGTTCCCTCAGAGCTTCCTGACGGAGCTGGAGCAGCATCCGTGTCCAGCCTGGCCTTGGACACTGCCAGGGATCCAGGGGCACAGGGTGCCCAAAGCAGCTGTGGCTGCCCCTGGATCCCTGGCAGTGCCCAAGGCCAGGCTGGGCACTGGGGCTCGGAGCAGCCTGGGACAGTGGAAGGTGTCCCTGCCCACGGCAGGGGTGGGATGAGATGATCCTTAAGGTCCCTTCGCACCCAAACCATTCCATGACTCCGTGACTCTCCCAGTCCGTATCCCCGTGCGATTCCTGTGCCACGTCCAAGCCTCCCGAGGCAGAGACCAGTGAATCACCACTGCAGGCGGGAACCCAAACCCACAATACCCAGCTCCACCCATCCCATGCAGCCGTAGGAGACGGGTCATTATCCCTGAGGAACACCGACACAGACCTGGACTCTCTGTGCACCCACACCTGGGCCCCTGCACCTCCTCGCTGGGATTTAATCCAGTTCCGCCGTGGGTTCTCCTGCTGACCTTGGGAAGTCACAGCTTTACAGTCCTTAATTTAGGAAAATCCCACCGGGATCTGCCTGTGGCCATCCCATGGAGAGCGGAGGAATTTCCTTTAACAGAGCGACACCAAAGCATGAACAGGAAAATAAAGGATATTCAGGAAGGAGGGAGCAGGAAAGGAGGAATGTGCTCCATATTCCTTTGTCTTTTGTGCCTAGTTCCTCCCGCTCCGAGTTCTCTCCTTCCCTGACTCCTCTGTCCTTCATTATCCTCTTTCCTGTTGTTATGCCTCGAACTGGCAAAAATTCCCGACTGCACAGGCGTGAAAACTGGCCCCAATTCCAAATATAAGCCCCGATGTAGGCCAGGGTATATTTGGCAAACACAAATCCTCGCCAGATTTACACAGCTCTAATAATAAGGTGACGAGGACCGCGGCAGGATTACGGATGCGGCCTCCCTCATCCCCACCAAGTGCCAGAGGACTTCCCTTTGACTTTGATTCAACCTTTCCGCACGGATCGCACCTCGTTAACTCCGGGGGGCGGGAAGGGGAGGAAAAGGAAACCCCCAAAAGACCCACCAAAGCTGTTCCGGGCTGGGGGAGCTTGGGACGTGCTGGTTCCCATCAGCCCTCGGATCCGGCGCTCTCGTTAAGCAGGAACACGAGGCCACACGGAGCATGGAAGAGGCTCTCGGCATTCCTTAGGGATTTCCAGCCCCAGCAGAGCCCGGGTTCCCACTCTGCTCTGTTCCACTGCCACAGAAGCAGGCTCCTATCACCCCCTTTCCTCCTCATCCATGGGAAAAGTCCTTTGGCCGTGTTTAAAGCTCCCCAGGATCCCACACACCCTCATTCCCATCCCCATCCCTGCCTGGCTGCTCTCCCGCAGTGCCTGTGCCACAACTGCAGCTGTGGATATCCAGTGCCTGGAAGCGCTGCAGGCCAGGCTGGCGCACCCTGGGACGATGGAAGGTGTCCCTGCTCGTTGCATGGGGCAGAACTGGATAGTCCTGAAAATCCCTTCCAACCCAGGCCCTCTTAGGATTCCGTGATTCACCTGGAATAATCCCACGGCCTCTCCTGAAGCACCAGCTTTCTCCGAATACTTCCCCCAGCACATCTTTCCTTTCCTCCCCTTCTCCCTGCGCTCTCCCTCTCCACTCCAGGAGCTCTTTTACTCCGCACTCTAACGTGGAGTTGATGGCCGATGACCTTAAAGCCCTTTTCCAATCTGAACACTTCCGTGAGTCCATCTTGAAAGCGTTACCACAAATGTGGCAGTGGAACTGATGATCTTTAAGATCCCTTCCAACACAAATTCTATAAAAAATAAATTCTAGGAATAGCAATGTTTTAGGATTTTTAGAACTGGACAGAGCCATGGCCAAGTCCAGGGCTCTGCCTTGAGGACTCTCCTGCCCGGATCCACCAAAGCTGGATTTGATATTCCCTCTTTTTAAGTGCAGCTTGTTCCCCTCGTTCTGTCTCCTCAGCAAATCCCATTACACGATGGAGGAAAAATGTGGCCTCGGAGGAGGGAAGGAGCGGAGCTTCAAAGCCGAGTCCTTCCCAACATTCTCCAGGTGTGCGCCACATGGGCCGGCCCTGGAATCGCAGCCGCTCGGGGGGCGATGACAGCTCTGCAGAGCGGGATCAAAACCATTCCACATGGAAAAAAATATCAAAGTCGGGCGAAGAAGCCTTCCGCCAGGCAAGGGGGGGAAGCCAATCCCACAGATCCGAGTGGGAAGGACGGGGTGGTTAAACGGGGAGAGGCAGCTGGGGCTGCCACGCATCGCTGATGTTTATGGGCCCACAAAGCACATCCCGAATATCCCTGTGAATATCCCGGCCTCCCGGCGGGACGGGGCAGCAAGGGAACTCCCGGCCTGACCTGAGCCCAAGAACACTCAGCTTGTGGGAGCCAGGAGCTCTGGGCTGATCAAAGCTCTGGTTCTGTTCCGCACAAACAATTCCACACCGAATCCCAGGGGAATTCTAAAGCCGTGCCTGGGAGAAGCTCAAAGATCATGGAGTGGTTTGGGTGGGAAGGGACTTTGAAGCTCGTTTTGTTTCACCCCCTGCCATGGCAGGGACACCTTCCCCTGTCCCATGTTATTCCAGCCTGGCCTGGGACACTGCCAGGGATCCAGGGGCAGCCACAGCTGCTCTGGGCACCCTGTGCCAGGGCCTCCCCACCCTCACAGACAGCAATTCCTTCCCAATATCCCATCTGTCCCTGCCCTCTGGCACTGGGAAGCCATTCCCTGTGTCCTGTCCCTCCAGGCCTTGTCCCCAGTTCCTCTGCAGCTCTCCTGGAGCCCCTTTAGGCCCTGCCAGGGGCTCTGAGCTCTCCCTGGAGCCTTCTCTTGTGCAGGTGAACAGCCCCAGCTGTCCCAGGCTGGCTGCAGAGCAGAGGGGCTCCAGCCCTGGGAGCATCTCCGTGGCCTCCTCTGGACTGGCTGCAGCAGCTCCAGGCCCTTGTGCTGTAGTGGGCTCCAGAGCCGGACACGGTGCTCCGGCCGGGAATACACCGTATTTGGGAAGCCGTTTGGAAAACTTCACCTGGTGCTTGCTGATCCTGGAGGTTCCCTCAGAGGAAAATTCCTGCTGCCCCATCCGAGCTATTGCTTACGGACGGCCCCAAATCCAGTCTCCCACCCAGGAGCCTGAATTCCTTGTTGGAAAACTCATTCTAGAGGGGTCAAACAGAGCCGTGCACAAAACAAGTCCATGAAATCTTGCGGGAACAAAGGCTCCCCCCAGGGCTGTCCCTGGAAGCTGAGGGCACTGAGGATGGACAGGAGTTGGACGGTCAGATGTTTTTCCCTGTAAACATGACATAGACCTTTCTTGCTTTATTTAGGAATTCTGGGATGGCTCCTCTCTGGTTTAATCCGTGCACTGATGTTCTCACCCACCGTGTGATCACCCAGTCTGGAATAATCCCTATTTCCTTCAATATTTCTTGCCTCTCTCCTGGGAAATTTAGAGCCGATTCTGGCATCTGTTCCCCGTCCTCTTTTGTGAACACTGAGGCGAAAAATCCATTTATTTTTTAGCAGTGTCTACATCATCTGTCAATAAATTCCCCTTTTCAGCTCTAAGAGGTCCTAAAATTCCCTGTCCTGGCCTCCTCCTCTTTCTGCATCGTCGTGATTGTTTATCTTCACCTCGGGCCTGCTCCTGCTTTTCCCTTTGCTTCCCTTCCCCGAATCTGGCGTTTTACATCTTTTATTCCCCGTTTCCTTCCTTGCCTTTCATTTTCAATCCAGCCCGTTTTTCCTGGACAATTCTCACAAATACAAAGAGAAAAGCAAACACACACGACGGCAAAGCTGGAATATTTTGTCAGCCTAATTTCTTCTTCCTCCTCACATTGAATCCCCACGTTCGCTTCCCAGAATATCCCTCTTTTTCAGGACTAGGGAATATTCAGACCACAGCTGCACCGTAAAAGTTTGCGGGAGAAAGGAATAAATGGGAATACTCTGATTTCAGTTAGGAAGGAATATAATCTAATTAAAGTCCTGCTGGTTCCTGTTAAACCCATGCTCCGGAGCTTTTTATTTCACATGGTCCGGGGATCAAAGCCCGGCCCCAGTCCCGGCTGCCTTGTCTGGTGTGAGAACTGGTGCTGTCCCTAATTCCGACCATATGGCAAGAGGGCTCTGCTGGCACGAGGCTGGGGAGAATTCCCGTACCCTCCCGTCAGCCCCGTTCCATCCTCGCCACCGGAGCTCCTTCCCGCCGGATCTCATCTCCTCCGTGCCTCCGACCCAACGCGGCCGAGGGAAAAGCGCTTCCCGAAAAAGCCGCCAGGCGGGAATTAAAACCCCAACTCCAAAAATCCAAAGGATTTTTTGCTTCCAGACAAGGGAGAGGAAGGCTCACCTTTTGTCCTGGATGGAGAGGGAAAAGCCCGGAGGGGATGCAGGGAGCCGAGTGTTATGAGCACGGCCTAAAGCGCGGCCGGCACTAAGGCTCGGCCCCCCCCGGCCCTGGCACCGGCAGCTCCGGCTCTTTTTCCAGCACAATCCAGCCAAAGCTCCCCCAAAAAGTTGATTTTATTTATCTAACTCCTCCTTTAATTCCCCATCTCTCCACGCTGGGAAGTTCAGACTTCAGGGCCGGGCTGCGAATGCTTATTAATTAAACTCGGCTTTGTTGGACACTCTGGGCTTTAACTAAGAGCATAACAAACCCTTTGTTTTTCCCTGCTTAACGGAGCGTGACTGCCTATGGAAATGACCCACTAATTCACCAAATTTGTTTTGTTTCCCAGATTTTCCCACATGTCCATTTTCCAGCTGTAATGCAAATCTCCGCCCGCAGCCGGTCGTGTCCCCCGAAGAGTGTCGGGACCTCGAGGTGATGCACAGTCATTAAGGGGCTGCAGCCACTTCAGCCAGAACAACTCCAGCCAGAAAACCCCAAAAAGCAGGAATTCATTTTTAAACCCTTTTTTTGAGAGTGCTTTTAATTTGCCTTGCATTCTTTGTGTTGCTTTTTTTTTAGTAATTATTTCAAATGGTGGAATGGTTTGTGTTGGAAGGGACTTTAAAGTTCATCTTATTCCAGCCCCCTCTCACTTCCCAAATCCAATAGATCTACAAATGGAGTTCTTCCCTCTTCAGGAATACTTTCAGGAAGTCACTTCCAGGTTTCTCTCAATACCCAAACAGTCGGGAGCTCAAAATTCCCTCTGCCCCCAGCCTCAGCTCAGCTGGAGAACAGCAACAAAAGCTCCGTGGAAAGCCAAGCTCCAATAATCCCTGGAAAAGGCAGGAGCTTGTTAACCACTGGATTTTACTGGAAAAGCTGCTTCTCTGTCCAGGAGACAGAGACACCGGAGCCTGGAAAGAGCACTGGAGCCTAGAAATCAGAGCATTTCTGGATCACTAAGAAGGCAGAGCCGGGTTACAGGCAGGAGCCTGGGATTATGGGCAGGAGCCTGGGATTATGGGCAGGAGTCTGGGATTATGGCAGGAGTCCGGGATTACGGGCAGGAGGCTGCTCCTTCTGCCTCGAGAGACGACAACTCCAGGCTGCCACACAAAATAACTCCTTAAAAACGCTTGTTTAAGTACAAATCCCAAGGAATGTAAACTTCCCTGAAAAGTCTGTAGGACAAACTCATATTTCAAGGCTTCGCTCCTGCACATGAATTGCCACAGTCGACAGTTTCTATTTATACATCTGCTGCTGCTTCCCAAAGAAATGGAGATGTCCTTGTCATTTCTTTTCTCCGGGACTGCAGTTGAATGCTGAGCTCGGAATCCTGACTGGCAGCACTTACAAATCCATTAACTCTTGATTGGGAACGGGAATTTTTCCATCTCCGCCTTTGTGGCTCCTACAAAGCGTTTTTACCCATCTTTCAAGGCTCCAGGAGACCACATGGGGTTTGGGTTTGGAATATCTCAGAGGATGGAGAGTCCCTGGCAGTGCCCCAGGCCAGGCTGGAGCAGCCTGGGACAGTGGAAGGTGTCCCTGCCCATGGCAGGGGGTGGAATGAGATGATCCTTAAAATCCCTTCCATCCCAAACCATTCCATGATTCCACGACTCCGAAGGCAGCACAAGGCTGCTCCAAGCCCCATCCCTGAAATTCCTGGACAGTCTGGGCCGTCTCCCTGCCGTTCCCTGTGTCCCTTTCCCAGCTGCAGAGCGGGAAGCGAAGCCACCTGCCATAACAGAGGTGGTGTGAAAAGGAATTAATGTTCCCGCCGTGCCAGACACTGACGGAGAAAATCCCGAATCTGCCAGGCTGCAATGTAATCCCATTTGAGGAAATGTTGAAATCATTCCTGCAGAAGGTTAAAAAAATACGGAGCGGGCTGACTCAGATCCACAGCATGGAAAATTTCATCCCAAATGTTTACAGTTTAGCAATTGAAAGCGAGGCCTTTTAATGCTGTGTTGGGTAAACTTCACTAATCTGCAAAAAATTCCAGTTCTCCTCATAACAACGGGAACGGAATCAAAGCTGCCGGGATGAAAAGCATCGGCCGTGGCGATGTTCCGACCGAGACGGGGAAAATCCCATTAAAAATGGGCACGGGCACGGAGCAGCCAAGGAACACTGGGTGAAATTTGGGGTGTTTGGAGCACTTGGAAGCACAAACCTAAATATTCCTGCTCGGCAAAGCGAGGGGAGGGATGGAATTCTAAAGAGCCGGCAGCTGTCCCACTGTGACCACAACAACCATGGCAGAATATTCCCAGAGGAGCTCCAAAGGTCACCCCATAAATCAGTGGCACCCAGAACCTGCATCTAATCATAGAATCATGGAATCTGCTGACTTGGAAGGGATCCACGGGGTCATCCAGTCCAGCTCCTGGCCCTGCACAGGGCAATCCCAACAATCCCAGCCTGTGCCTGAGAGCATTGTCCCAGTGCTCCCGGAGCTGTTCCTTGCAGGAAAATGCTCCATGAGGGTTTAAAAGCAAGTTCCTCCTTGTGGGAAGAGGGTTTAGCAGGATAAGGTCATTCCCGAAGAGGACACCTGGGAACAGGAGTGGCAGTGGGAAGCACCACCACATCTGGAGCTGGGGACATGGATGAGCGGTGGCCTTGGCTGGGCTCTGTGGTCTCTTTTCCAGCCCTAATAATTCCATGATCCCGTACCCATCACGTCCCATCGGGAGCAAGTCCATCCAAGCCAAGAGAACACACCAGTACAAACCAGTTCAAGCAGGATGACTGCCAGGCTCTGGACCAGGAGGAGGAGGACGGGAAGGAAAGGGCAGGGGGGCTCTGCCAGTGCCAAATCCCAACACCCCGATTCACAGGGACCCTTCCCCGGGAGAGGCCGGAGCGGTGCCAGGAAAAGGGAAATGATGAAAAGCATTTGGAAGAAGCGGAGTCGGAGCCAGCAGCCTCGTCTGAGCAAAGGGCCCTGCGCAGCGTCCCTCACTGCCGTGTTTAGATTCCTCCCAAAATCCCAAATTCCGACACAAGCGGCGCACGGCAACGCTCCCACACACCATCCCGGAACCACAGCATCCTGCCTGGGGCTGCTCACGGCTTCCCTTGCCCATTCCCATTCCCATTCCCATTCCCACATGGCACCACGGTCTCCAGCCCAGGCCCTGGGTGGTGCTGGAGCAGGAGGGATATGTGCACCCATCCCACTGGGAAAACCCCTCCGAGCGCACAGAGCGGGACCTTGGAGAAACAGCAGGGACTTCCCAAATTCCTTATCAGGAATTTGGAAACTGCATCCTTATTATCTTGCCCAGGTGCCTCCAGCTCTGCTTTTATGAACCAATTATTTCTTAAACCGAGGGAAAACAGCGTTTTCCCTACAGCTGGCAGAAGCAGGAGCGAGATTTCTCTGGAATGCAGGGGCAGGTAGAAGAGGGAGAGACCCTTCCCAGCTCCCCAGACTCCAGCTGAAGGCTGAACCGGGAAGCAGCTGCAGTTTTCCCCGGGCCCCGTGGCGTGAGTGCAGGAGGGAGTGCTGAAATCTCCAGGCTTTCCTTGGCTTGTCCCGAGCCTTTCCCAAACTGCCGTAAGCGTGCTTTGGCTGGGAATGCGCGCGGACGGCTACAAGCTCCAACACTGTCCAACAACTCCCAACTATTTCCCAATATTCGGGGATGAGGGATGTATATTAGAGCTGAGGAATGATACATTGCAGCCACAGCTCCGTGTTTTTCTTGGAGCGGGCTCAAGGCTTTAAAGGAAGCGTTTGGTTCGCTCATGGATGGAGCACGGGCGGGATCTTGGCCCAGCCTGAGCATGACCAGTGTTTTGACATCATTTATTTACTTTAATCAAACTCATTAATCAGCCTTAATTAAAGAACACAGCGATGGCTCCCTCATAACTAATCACGGGGTGTCCAAACCTTTTAGCACAGAATCCCAGGATCATTCCAGTTGGGAAAGATCTCCAGGATCATCGGTGCAGCCGCTGGCCGATCCCCACCGTGTCACCAGCCCTGAGTTCCTTGGACACCTGCAGGCACAATCCCTCCCACTCCACATGACATTCCCGGTGTCCCCCCCCCACCTATCTCTCTGTTCCCGTGGGAATTTATTTATTAGGATTTCAAAAAGCTCTTCCTGCTTTAGAAACCCCATTCCGAGTGTGTCCAAGGAAAAAGCCAAACCTGATTTTGCATCACAAACCCAGCAGGAAAACACGGTTACAGATATCAACGACAGATAAAATCAATGGATAGAAAACAATAAACACCATCACAGCACAGTTTTCATACCTTAAAAAAATGGAAAATTAAAACACATCCCTGTTGCTACCCTCATGCCAAGCCCCAAAAATGAGGCTGAGGGCTTGAAGCCCCCTGGATTTGATTTCTCATCCGTTGATCCCACTTCCCCCACCCCAGCAAGGGAGGAAATTCCATGTTCTTACTTTGTATTCTGGAATTGACAAAGGGAGGAGAGAGATTGTCGTGTGAGCCGAGGTCTCTGCTCGCCATGTGGTCATAGTGAGTCCCATCTCCATAGTTCTGCCGAGAAATCGGGAAAAAACACAGTTTTACACCTTGGAACAGCATTTCCCCAACCAGAAGTCCAGAATTCCCTACTCCATTTGAAGCCTGCTCTAAGAAACATCATTCCCTTGTATTTTTTCCCTGCTGATTGGCGGAATGACACATTCCAGAGGGTTTTTAGTGCTGTTCCTAATGTTCAGTTCATTAGAAAGAGAATCCTCACTGGAGGCCTGGGACGGTGTTCGTGAAATTCTGTGTGGGGCACATCAGCATAAAGCCCTCTCCGAAGAGTCTTCCTGCTTAGAACACGGAAGAAAGGCTCCGGAGGAACCAAGTCTCCCGCTGTGGAAATTCCATTCCAGCAGGAGAAAGCGAGGTCAGGCTGTTTGCGGAATAATTCCGCGACTTAATGCCCAGCCTCGATTCAAATTCCCGAATCCTTCCCAGGCTCGTGCTCCTTTTCTTTCTATCTCCCAACTTCATTCAGGGGTTTGGAGGCAGAAATAATCGGTGTGTGCCAATTCCCAATTTCCTTTTCAAAACATTTTTCCCTCGGAAGCAATACAAGTGTCAAGGGGAAAAAAAAGGGCAGGAAAATCAAACTGACAGATGGAAGCGGGAATGACGTCAGGGATGCAAAGCAGCATGGAAGAAGAAAAGGTGGTGGGATTCCTTCCTCGGAGGCAGGGATGGGGGAAATGAGGGATCCCCTTCGGCTGCTGTGAGGGGAAGGACACAGATTGAGGATGAGGAGGGGATGAAGACGGGGATCCTGCTCTTCCTCGCCATTCCAGGGTCTGGAGCTGCTGGAGTCCTGATCCTTCCAAGTTAATTGGGAAACAATTAGGAAGCAACTGAAACAAATGTAAATAAGGGCACGAGGAAGGCACCTTTTGCCCGGCCTAGGCATATTCCATGTGTTGGTAGGGAATAAACAGGGACTAATCCACGGAGCTGAGGCGCAACTGGGAGGGCAACCTGGAGGAAGAGCAGAGCTGGGATGCTCTGGGTGGGAAGGGGGCAGCCAGGAAATGGGGCTGCTTCCGTGGGGCTGCTTCCATGGAGCTGCTCCGGGCTGGCGGCGGCTCGCAAGGATCCAGCTGCGCTGCTGGAAATAGCTGCTCTTCCCACCAGGGCATCCCAATCCTGAGGTGTCGAAAAAATGTGGATAACTGTCCACAGGCACAATTGAACTGACCGGGCCCAGCTGTCTCACAAATCCCAGCAACCGCCGAGCCGGAGAGCGGCTCCGAAGCTGCATTCCCACAGGGAATCCCGCTCCTGCACGGGGAGCACGGGAGATGCCGTGTCCCATTCCCAGCCTGGAGCAGAGGTAGGCTGGGCTGCAGCTTGGATAGCCCAACACCCAGGAGGATGTGCCAAAGTTCCCCAAATTCCAGCCACGGACGAGGAGCAGGGTTTGAACCCCGCAGCGCAAGGGCAGGGACGCGGCTGCTCCGGTGACAGCCTTGGTGTCCCCTCTCCAGCTTGGTCACGCAATGCAAGCCCTGGCACAGGGACGGGTGCTGGCCCTCTCTCCTCAGGCTTGGGAACACCTCCCCTCCCTAAAAATCCCTAAAAATCCAACTGCAGAGAGTGAAAGACTGGGGAGCAGCCTGGGCTCCGCTTTGGGGTGGGGGGCTGACAGACCCCAGCAATAAACAGTTAATTAATATTCATAGAAATCATGGAATGCTTTGGGTTGGAAGGGACCTTATGGATCACCTCATTCCAACGCCATCCTGTGGGCAGGGCCACCTTCCCCTCGTCCAGCTTCTCGCGGAGCCAAACGCACTGCCAGGCTCAGGTTTGAATATTAAAATATTAAAACATGAAAAGAAGCCACTTTAATGAGAATCCAACTTCCCAGGCCGGCTTTTCCGCATGCTCCGTGGCCGGCTCAGCCCGAGGATTGCACGTTTCCATCTGCAGGAAGTGTGGCTGGGGGATAAAGATTAGATTCTACTTACCCGGGATGGACTCGGATGTCCTGCATTCCCCCAGGACCCTGAGCTAGTTCTGTCTTCTACATCTGGGGACAAAAAAGTTCTTTAGGCTTGGTGGAAATCATTCCCGCCTTTTGTGAGGGCACTGGGAAATTAACGCTTCAAATTAATCTCCCGGCGCCTTTAATTAAGAGCCAGGCACGAGGAGCCGAGGCCGGGAAGTGGCTCCTGACCCCCAGCTTAAATGAACTCATTGAAATTCACGGCGGGAAGGAGCTGGACCCTCAGGAATGCTGAGGTCTGAGCAGCGAAATTCCTTCCTAGCTCCAAAGTGACTTCAGTGAAACAGCTCCCATCCTTCCCACGTCTCCAGCAGCAAACAGGGATTGACAAACACTTCAGGCAGGACAAAGCCGGAAGCGAAAGTACAGCATGTGTGTTTCACTGCCAGCATCATCCAAGGAACGCAGGAGGGCCATCCCCAATACCCCTTCTCTGTATCCCACTGAAAGCTGCGGGATGGAAGGGATTTTAGGGACCAAGCAGCTCCACCCCCTGCCGTAGGGACACCTTCCGCTATCCCAGGTTGCTCCAGGCCCTGTCCCACCTGGCCTGGAACACTTCCCTGGGCAAACACTGATGGAATGGGCCGCACTGCTTAAATCCACTCTTTCTTCATGTTAAACCCACCCAGGCGCAGGGATCAGTGGGAATTCCAGCTGCAGGAACGGAGAAAGTCACGAGCACTTAAAATCTGGGTGCTGCGACTGAATCCGGGCGATTTCCAAGATTCCAAACCCGACACATTCGCGGAGTTTAATTCTTTCCCCCAATTAGGAATTCTATTCTCTCCATAACAGATGAACACATTAATAGCACGAGACACTCGGAGGTAAATATTTAATTAAGCTCCAGGAAAAAAAAAAAGGGAAAGAAACTGTGGATCATTTACCTGACAGATCCGATCAACCATTCCATTAGGTTAATTAGGCAGATTTTTAAAAATCAGTTGTGTTATGTAACAGGCAATTAACTCTGGGGAGCCCCGATCCGTCTCCTGCTCCAAATCACGGGATATTATCCCATCGATTCCGATGGGCAGCGTCCCAGCCCGGAGCAGGGCTCCCAAAACCCGGCAGGGAGCAGGAGGGCTCAGCCCTCGGGAACACGGCCCTCGTGTCTATTCATTTTCAGTGATACTCCCAGGAAAGAAATCACAGACTCACGGAATGGGTGGGGCTGGACGGGATTTCAGGGATTATCCAAGTGCACTGTTGGCACAGGCAGGGACACCTTCCACCAGAGCCGGGTGCTCCAAGCGGGAACACGTCCAGGGATGGGGCAGCCACAGCTTCCCTGGGAAGCTGTGCCAGTGGCACCACCCTCAGAGGGAGGGATTCCCTCCCAGTAGCCCACGGATCCCTGTCCTCCTGCAGAAAGGGACGAGCCGGGACTTGTGCTGGAGTCGCATCCCGGCCGCCTCCCAATTTTCCTGGTATTTCACCCGAAAAGTGCCAACTGCTCCCGACCCTCTGCAAAGCATCAATGAGGAGCCTTAATGAAGTAAGCCTGACGGATAAATCCATTTCTTTCTCCCTAATCAAATCCAAGCAGGTTGACATAACCCAGGAACTTAATCCAGTTATTCCCTGGTAATTGGAAAAAGGCCCTTTAGTTCTCATTAAAACAATCTTTGGGGATCGGCAGAGAAGGCGGCTCCGGCTTTAATGCTTCCCGAGAAAAGCCCCAAGATCCAGCCCCCTTCAGGAACCCCGATTACCCAATTCCTCCATCGGAGCCCAACATGGAGTTGTTGTTTCCAACCACTCCGGCTTTAGCTGAGCTCCAGAGGGAGAGAAGGCGGAAACACAGATCCAGAACAAGGCAAGCTCCAGCTGGAGCAAAAAGCGGGAGTTTTGCAACCTCCTAAATTTTCAGCTGGCGTATTGAGAGCTTCACAAGGCCATGGAATCTCTGTCAAGGTCGGGAGAGACCTTCCAGAGCCCCTGGTTTGGTGGAAGGTTCCCTACCCATGGAAATGGATGATCCCGAAGGTTTGGAAGCTCCTAAACATCATTCCAGGAATTTCTTACGGCCTCTCCAGGGCTGGATTACTTTAAGGCAGTGAAACCCCGATGACACCAAAGTCAAGGCAAAAATTCCCTGGTGCCTTATTCTCGGACCTGGATTTATCCCAATGAACTCCAGCGCCTCCGGCACTGGCTGCTGGAAATTTAAGCACAAGCTTCAGGCACTGGGATATTCCCATCAGCAATTGTCATGGGCAGGTTTGGGAATTCTCTCCGGGAAATATGTGATAAATAAGGTGGGATTTACAGGATCAGCCAATCATGGGTTAGGAGGGACTTAAGGATCATCCCAGTGCACACCTTCCACTATCCCAGGCTGCTCTAAGCCCCACCCAACCCGGAACACTTTCAGTGGCAGGGCAGCCACAGCTTCTGTGGGCAACCTGGAGCAAGATGAGCCTAAAAATGGCCACAGGATTTGCAGGAATTGTGTCCAAACCAGGGAGGGTGGGGGAGATCCGGGACTGCCGATTGTTATCATATTCCAACATGATAAACAGCCCCTTTGGGATTGCTGCTTCCCAAAACACCTTACACCCGGCCTGCTAATCCCAATTAATTCCAACACGGCTGGTTGGTGGATTGAGACCTTTCCTGCTGTTTTGCTCTTCAAAAGAACTTGGATTTATCCGAGTATTAGGCTGAAAAACTACATGAAAAAAACCGAGCTCAACAAAATACAGAAGAAGGATTAAAGAGGAAGATCAAGGGAAGAAGAAACCTGGATATTTGATAAGCTAAAGGACTGGAAAATTTAAAATGCACATCCATTGATCCCATCTTTTTTGAAGGTTTTGCTCTAAATATCATCGGGACATGAGAAGAAAAGCCCAAAACAACAGGCAGGGAGGTGATGTGGAAGAAGGATGGGACGAAGGCCTCAAATACTTGGAAAATTCATTTCTGGAATCAAACAGGCATTTCATTTTCTGCCTGAATTTCCAAAGCTTCCACAAATATCCATGGAGAGCTGGAGACACCACTCTGCAACACCAGCAGTGTAAACAAACCTGAACTGTTCCCAATGTCATATTCCCAACAAAGAATTCCATTGTGCTGCCGGGGGCTGAGCTCATAATTCCCCACATTGTCCCGGGAGCCAAACACAGCTATTTTCTAGGACGTAGACTGTGTGTGCACGGACGCAGCTCTCCCAGCTCTGCTCCATGCCCTCATCCCAGCCTTTAATCCACTTTTCCCAAGGCCAGCAGGCACCTCCTGGCTCTCTGCAACTCCCTGCAGGAGGCTGGGGCTGCTCCTGCAAGTGTCCAAGGCCACGCTGGATGCGCTTGGAGCAACCTGGAATAGCGGGAGGTGTCCCTGCTGCCTAGAAACCCTTCCAGCCCAAAGCATCCGGTGACTGCTGGTGTGGAACACTGGGATGCCCTGAGAGGGCTCGTGGCCCCAGGAGTCAAAGGGGACTGTCTTATTTTAGCCTTGCTTTGTTCCCTTGCTGGGAGAAACCTGCACCGAGCTTCAGAATAAATAAATTCCCAAATTTCTGTCGTTTGGGGAGCCTGTGAAAACAGGAGCTTTCCACGGAACACCAGAACGCAGCCGGAATGTTCTGGGAGATGCTACAAAACACCGGGATGATGCTACAAACAAAACACTCCTGGGATGTGGAAGAGAAAAATCATTTTACCACAGAATTCCAACTTGGAATAATGCCATATTCCTCTCTTCTGTTTATTCCCTTGCTCTCCACAACTCCCTGAGAGGAGGGTGGAACCAGGTGGGCACTGGGCTCTGCCCCCAGGAAACAGGGACAGGATGAGAGGGAAGGGCTTCGAGCTGTGCCAGGAGAGGGTCAGGTTGGATATTAGGGAACATTTCCTCATGGAAAGGGCTGTCCAGCCGTGGCAGGGGTGGAGCCCCCATACCTGGAGGGATTTAAAGCCGTGTGGATGTGGTGCTTGGGGACACGGGGCAGTGCTGGTGCCACTCCATGGCCTCAGAGGGCTTTTCCAACAGCAGCAAAAAAATCCCTATTCTTCTCCTCCTAAGTTTCCCTAAAGCTCTTCAGGCTCCCCTGGATCTCTGAGGGAATGAATCCCACCCTTTGGAGCTGCTCCCACACGTCCTGCAAAGCCGCAGAGATTTATGGATAAAAAGCAAATGGAAAATCAAGCACACGTTACACCCTTGGAGTTGGATCAGGCACGGAGAGGAGGAAGAGGGAAGGAAGCGGGAAGGAGAAGGAGAATGGCCGCTTCTAAACCCGGTGCTGCACTAAGTGAGAACTCCCTGCTGCCCCCCAGCCTTCTCCAGACAAGGAACCGAAGACTGGAATGGGAACACGCAGCCACGGGAGTGGGCGCGGGTGACATCCGACTGGGATGAGGAACGCTCCAAGTGTCTCCCAGCTAATTGTGCTTTGTAATAGAAAAGCTGAAACGAGGATAAAAAAAGCCTGACATGCCCATGAATGCCAAATGAATTCATCCCGCTCGGCGCGAGCACGGGGAACACGGATTAATTCATCACCGTGGGATACACAAAGCGCTCCCACCCGTCAGAGCCGGGAGAAAAGGATTCCTTTCCTCGGGATACACGCGGAGCCGGGCACAGGTAGGGCTGGCCAGAGCCGCGCTCCCTGGGGAAGAGCTGTCCCGGGCACCCAGCCACCAACAGGGACACGGTGCCTCCGCCACCCACCCCTTCCCTAAGGAATCACCAAGGGAACCTCCCAGCCTCACGAGTTCATTAGGATTTCATTCCTCTCCTTAAGGACTTCTGCTCTTCTTACAGGCTAATAGCGAATACCAAATGGAACCATCAATCCCAGAATGGTCGGGGTTGGAGGGATCTTAGGGATCATCCCACTCCACCCCTTGCCACGGCACACCTTCCACCAGAGCAGGTTACTCCGGGCGCTGCCCAGCCTGGCCTTGGACACTTCCAGGGATGCAAGCACATCCACAGCCTGATCCAAGGTTAGATCCAAATGTATCCACAAAACCTCTTCTGGCTTCAACACCTGCACAGCTGCTCCCTCCCTTCCCCGGGTCCAGCTTCCCTGGATCCAGACTCTTGGGCCTTTTCCCTGGACTCTTCTAACTCCACAACTCCACTGCACTCACTCAAATGGAAGCCTGAGAAATCCCCTGGCACTTCAGGAAAACTTTCCCTCTCCCGAGAACAGCTGAGCCATGACTGCAGCCCTTGAAGCCTCTGCCAGGGATCGCTTCCGTAATGCCGGCGTTTGATTTTGTACGGAAAACTCACGGAGCGAGGGTCCCTTGAAGGCTTCTTCATCTCCTACCTCTGAGCTCTGCCCTTTGCCCCTGCAGCATCTGCTCCCTTTCAACCTGCCCATATGCTCCGGAGAAACTTCCAGAGCTCCAGCCTGTTCCCGAGGAGGCAGCAACTCCTTGCTGAGGGAACTCATTAAAACTGAACACCCTAAGAAACCACCTGGAAGGGGGAGATGGAAATGCTTTCGTGTCTCACCCTCCTGGCTGGACACGAGGCCCATGCCTACACTAAGGACAAGTTTGGGCACCTTACTGGAAACCCGCTGGCTTTAGATCATCCCTCAAATCATCGTCCTAAATCAGAGAACGCCACCAGAATTCCAGCTGGGAAAAGGCCCCAGCTTTCTCCAAGATGTCTGGAGCACATTCTGTACTTTTTCAACCAATGGGTCATTAAGAACTAAATTATCCTTAGGAGTGTCTTCTGAAAGGAATAAATGACGTCCCTGCACCACGGAAGGATAAACTCAGCCACATCTCCCTGGAATGTGTTCTAGGACCCCGCTGGAATATTTGTCCCTGTCACTCACCTCGACAGTGCTGAGTGCAAACCAAGCCTGAGCTCAAGGGGTGGAAACTTTCCACCCACCCGTCTCGAGACAGTTCCTCTTCAGCCGCCCTCTGCCCCTGAGGGGTGAATTCTGAATCAGAGGGGCTTTCCTGCAGAGCCCGGGGGAAATTCCCAACCTTCCTCCCCTCTGCTGAGCAAACCCAGCCCTGGCCCCACACCAAAGTTCTGAGGGCACCTCCGAAGAGCTGCTCAAAGCGTGGATCCAGAGGATCCAAGGATTTATCTGGAAGCTGCTGAGCTCCCTGCGACGGCCATGGCGGCAGAACGCGCGCGACCGGGGCCCAGCACATCCTGTTTACAGCCTGGGCTGCTTCCGAAGGCATCCAAGCACGGCAATTGTTGTCCTTCGGAATATGGTAATTGGGATATTTTTACCCAGCTCCAGAACATATTTACAGCCCACAGCAGACTTTCAACAACAATGCAACTTGGAGAGCTGTAAATATGGGACACTCATCCCCAAACACCCAGCTATCCTTCAACACGTCTTGGCATTTGGGACAGCAGCTCCATTCAAAACATATGGCAGGGAAAGCTTTCCCACTGCAAGGAGCGAGGGGCTCTGCCCCCTCCTGCTTTCGCTTTCGGGGCACTTTAAGGACTCTGGCCTGGATCTCCACTCCCTCCCTGTCCAGCTGGAAAAGGAGAGGGCAGGTTTCCATGAGGAAAAGCATCGGGATGGCCAGGAATGTGCAGAGGCAGCACTGGGGGTGGACGTGGCCACCACGCCAATCCCAACCTGGGCAAGAGCTTAAATCCATCACTCAACTTCCCTCAATAAAATCCTGCCACAGTTTGGATTGCAAAGGATCTTAAGGATTGCATCATCCCACCCCCTGCCATGGGCAGGGACACCTTCCACTGTCCCAGGTGGCTCCAAGCCCCGTCCAGCCTGGCCTTGGGCACTGCCAGGGATCCAGGGGCAGCCCCAGCTGCTCTGGGCACCCTGTGCCAGGGCCTCCCCACCCTCCCAGGGAACAATTCCATCCCAATATCCCATCCATCCCTGCCCTCTGGCACTGGGAAGCCATTCCCTGTGTCCTGTCCCTCCAGGCCCCTGTGGAAAGGGCAGGTCCCTCTCCCACCAAGGCGTTGGCAGCATTTGAGGGGATTTCCACAAGTCCACGTACAGAGCTGGAGCCGTGGAGAGGCCCAATTTATTTTAATTATCCGTGTTTAGAAGCAAGTAAACAAAGAGAGATGGGTTTAATGAAAAGGGACGAACAGCATGGGAGCAGCTGGAAGGGGTTTTTTCTATCCCCATTGCTGTTTTATTCCAGTCTTTAGTCACTTCTATCCTCAAATAAAGCAGTTTTAATCTAGGCCAGAAATCTAAGACCAGTTTTTATTCACATGTGCAACTAAAGCTGTGGACTCTCCATCCCTGGAAGTGTTGGAAAGGGGTTGGAGCAACCCGGGCTAGTGGAAGTGTCCCTGGAGGGGTGGAAGATGCTTAGGGTCCTTCCCACCCAAATCATTCCAGGATCCTACAGTGCAACGCAGGAATCTCTGTATTAATGCTGAAGTATTACAAATCTCTGGCCCCCCAATTAATTTATTCAGGGCTTGTCTCCAAAAATCAAACCCCACAATAAATTGTGGTTTCTTTGTGCTTCCTGAAAGGCTTTTTTTATCACGCCATGTTTGTTCCTCAGAGGAACAACTCCAACCCATGGCAAAAGGCAGGATGGGTTGGGAATGACCTGAAGGGAGCAAATCCGACCAGAGTAAAAGAAACCCAGGGAACACTCGGCAGATTAAAACCCCTTAGAAGCAGCCTCATCCTTGGCTAAACCCCAGCTCAGCCCAGGAAAACAGCTGGGAACAGGAAGCCTCCCCGCCCTCACAGACAGCAATTCCTTCCCAATATCCCATCCATCCCTGCCCTCTGGCACTGGGAAGCCATTCCCTGTGTCCTGTCCCTCCAGCCCTTGTCCCCAGTCCCTCTGAAGCTCTCCTGGAGCCCCTTCAGGCACTACCTGTGACCCTAAACATGATTAAATAACCAAAGATCCTCTAAATTTATATCCAGCCCCTAAAAACTGTGCACACAAAGCTTCCAATAAATCCACCAGACACCAAAACCCAACTCTGCACACGCTGCATAAGGAGGCTCCTTTATGAGCCCAGAGTTTTCTGTGCTCTCCCGGAAGAACCAGCAATTAGGAAGGTGAGGAAAGGTAATGGCTTTCAAACACCCTGCTAATCCCAATATTAGTGCCTTGCAAAGGGAGAACTGCCAGGAATTTGGAGGAATGCCCAGCGATCTGTCTTACCTTCAGTCATAAAACTGTGCTATAAACATGAGCGAGAGACTTCGGATACACTTTAACCTTCCCTTCTCTTTTTCCCAGGCTATTCTTTAGCACCAGTGCTAATCCAGTGGCTTTAAAACCTGCTGGAGAGATCCATCACCGTGCCAACGGGAAGCCTTTTATTTAGGATATGGATCTTTAAAGTCGACTTTATTTCACTGCCATGAAGGAGTGCTTAATCCTGGAATCCCTTCAGCTACCGGAATAAAAAAGCACGGCAAGGAAACGCAAAGCAGCATTGGGAATGGGAAGAGCTGACTCACTGTTCCCAGACTCAGGGATCCCTGGCTGTGGCATGTACCTGAGGTGACCTTAATCTCAGTTTCTGTAAGGCAGGGACCCCCCTGGCGTGGTTACCACGGTGCAGGGTGTGGCTGTTCCCTTCCCCTCGCGCTTTCGTGGGAAGGAGGAGACCCTGCTACCCCAGGTGCTGGATATATCCCATGGCAAGGTGTCTGAACTCCAGATCCCTGAAGTGTCCCAGGCCAGGCTGGCCAGGACTTGGAGCAACCTGGGATAGTGGGAGGTGCCCCTGCCCATGGCTCTGAAAGCTGAGCTTTAAGATCCTCCTGTCCCAAACAATTCCATGATCCCATCCAAACTGCATAAAGCAGAACTCCCTGATTTTGCCACGTTTTCCTCTTGGTGCTGCAGATGGAATCCGAGCAGTGTTTACAAACCCGACTGGAACAACCCCAAACCCAACCCAAATAAAAGCGGAGTCAAGCCCTGCTTTGCAGGCCGAGGCCCCAGGACAGGCTCGTCGTGTCCCTTGGGACCAGGGCTCCGAGCACAATAACAGCAGGACATGCCTCATTTCCGAGGCTTTGGGAGCTTCCTTCCTCTCCGAATATCCTGGTATGTGTGCACGGACCAATCCTGAAAAAACCCCGGACGGGCCTTTGTGCACACTGGGATCAGCTGGAAAGGACAACGCAGCAACAGAGCTCTGAGGTGGGCTTGGGATTTCATAGAGTCCTAGAATGGTTTGGGGTGGAAGGACCTTAAACTCATCCCGTTCCACTCTGCCACGGGCAGGGACACCTCTCTCTGCCCCAGGCTGCTGCAAGCCCCATCCAGCCCCGCCTCTGGAATTTCATGCCGTAATAATTTGGATCCGTCCAGGCTCAATCTGTAAGAGGAACGAGCGCTGACCGACTGCTGCACCTCTGGGGTGCTCAGACACGAGCTGCTTCCTCCCCTCAGCAGCTTCAGAAGCTCGGGACATGCAGCGCCACAGGAATTCCTCTGGGATGGGAAAACAAACTCCAAGTCTCCAGAGGCAATGCGAGGTTTTCCAGCTCCAGCTGAATCCAAGCTGGGAACAGGAGCTTGGAAGGAAGGTCACACACAGCAGAACTGGGAGCCAAACAAAAGCCATTGTGTGGAGAGGAGCATTAACAAGAATTAATATGTTTTAGATTAATTGTTAAAACATACCGGGACAAAACTTGAGGGATTTGGATAAAAAACCCCCAAATTTACTGGAAAATTAAATTGATAGGATCAGCTGAGCCCTCAAGTTCAGGGAATTATGACCTGCCCACTCCAAGCCCCATCTCAAATATAAGGAATAATCCTTGTGAAGCCGCTCTTGATTAACTCCTGTGTAAATAAAATCAGAATCAGCCCCAATTCTCCAAGAGAAGGAATCAAAACAATGTGGAGCCGCTTGCTCAATCGCTCCCCAAACTCCGTATTTCAGCATTTCCTCATGGAATTAGGCATCCTCAGAAATGTCAACGTCTTCATGCTAAACGGCTTGTCTACAACCACATCATAAATCCCTGGCTGCGCTGGATCTGACCTGAGGCATTCCAGGCTCCCATTCCCAGTGTCAACAGAGCATTTAAGCCCCTAAATCATTGCAGGCATCTCCATCTCTCCGTTTGGAACAGAGGGATCACGCTGGAGCCGGCTGAAATGCGGGATACGAGAGCCCAGCCAGCTCGCATCCCCAGCTCCATCACTGGCTGTGGGGCCAAATGCTCTGCCCCAAACCGGGCAGGGCCTCTTCAGACACTCTTCCTTAAATTCTATCAATTCACAGTTTCTGTGGGTCTTCCCTACTTCATATTCTACAAAAACCAGGAATTGGGCGAAGTAAATCAACGGCTCGGCCCAAATTTCAGCCCAGCCCAATCCAGGGTGACAGTTTTGCTGCAGAAGCAGCAAAGACAGCCCCGAGTTCGCTGTGTATTTATTTTTTATGGAAAATCTGGATAATGGAAACCACACACAACCTCCTGGATTTTTCCTATAAATATCTCAGCAGTCCCAAACCTCCGAGCACAATGCAAATCCACTCGGCTTTGACTCCTTTCAGGAAATTCTCAATGACTTCCTGTCACAAAGTCCAATAATCACTGTCTCTTTCCCAACCATTCCTAATTGCTCTGCTTCCAAAGTGTGTCCCAACTTTCTCTCCAGGAGTCAGTAAAAAGTCTCCTCCTTGCATCCCCGACTTCTTCCTCGGGAGCCAGGCCTGCAGCTGCCATGTTCCCAGGGGGTTTCCTGTTCTCTCACCTTCCCATCAGGAATGCAAACTGCAGTTTAGGCTCAGGGAAGGAGATTTAGCCAGTACCGTGTTGTCATTTCTCGTGGAAGTAAATCCAGAGCTGTTGCGTGTGAAAACCCCCTGGCAAGCCTCAGGACTTTACTCCTGAGAGCAAAGCATCCTCCTTCCCAGAAACTCGAGCTGGCCAGGAGTAGTGGGACACACAGGAATACTTGGAATTGTGGAATGCTCTGGGTTGGAAGGGGCCTTACAGCCCATCTCAGTCTATCCCTGTGCCATGGGCAGGGACACCTTCCCCTACCCCAGATCCCTCCAAGCCCATCCAGCCTGGCCTGGACACTTCCAGGGATGAGGAATCCACAGCTTCTCTGGGCAATCTTCTCTACATCCTCACTGCCATTCCCAGAAGTCCTTCCCAGACTTCCCTCCCTGTATGTCCATGTTAGTAACAGCTCCAATTCCCAGAAATTCCACCCCACAATAAACGCACAACAAAAAATAAACCCAACCAAAACACTTCTGGCCACTCTGGAAAACAAGTTCAGGGAAATCCACGTTGTTTGAGCCATGGGAGAATTAAGGGCTCCAACAGTGGATTGGGAATTTGACCATAGTTGGGCTCCTGAGACAGGGTTTACTCCATGTGGATGGAAATAACAGATTCATTCCCACTTCTAGGGAGATAAAATTACATCAAATCCGGTGTACGGTGGTGCAGGGATCCACCACAGCTTCCAGGGAGCTCCAATTCCCTGTTAATTACCCCTGGAAAATAATTGGGTGCCAAATCTGGGCACACTCCTCACTTTGGCAGCTCATGACAGATTTGTCTATAAAGTGCTGGGAAAATAAAGACAATTTTTGAGCAAATTGATTAGAGTGCAAATATTGATCCTTTTGGCCTTCTTGGCGTTCCATAGATTTCCTTGGAGTTCATTAATTAGGGAGCCTCTCCCTTGTAGAAAGGAAAACTCTTCCCAGCCTCCGTCTGATCCGGCATTAAACCCCTATCTGTGATAATAACTCCTCTAATCCGGAATTACCGGAGTTCCTCTGCACTGACAGGAACCACATCACAGGGCTCTCCTTGCTAGGGAGAGGGTGCCACTCACTGGAGCGGGACTTGGGCATGGGAATGACTGAAAAACCGGGCTGGGAAGGAAAGGCTGAGCTCAGTCCTAAGCTCAGTCCAGGTCAGGCTTACTTGCTGTCTGGAGAAGCTGTGGCTGCCCCTGGATCCCTGGCAGTGCCCGAGGTCAGGCTGGATGGGGCCTGGAGCAACCTGGGACAGGGGAAGGTGTCCCTGTCCATGGAACTGGATGATCCTTAAAATCCCTTCCAACCCAAACTATGCCACGACTCCACAAAGCCAGGGAATCTGACTACAAATCCAGCAAACAACCTGGAATGTCGGAAATAACTCCGCTTGCTACCTCCAGCTCCTTTTCCTGTGA
>JACSVZ010000014.1:166948-239389 GCA_014706295.1 Lycocorax pyrrhopterus obiensis
GATGAAGTGACTCCACCGCTGAGCGCTGCCGTGCCGGACATGTTGGAGCTTCAGTACGAGCTGGAGTCCAAGCAGCGAAGTGGTACGCACTATTGACATTGCTAATGCATTTTTCTCCATTCCTTTGGCACCGAGTGCAGGCCTCAGTTTGCCTTCACCTGGAGGGGTGTGCAGTACACCTGGAACCGACTGCCCCAGGGGTGGAAACACAGTCCCACGATCTGCCATGGACTAATCCAGACTGCACTGGAAAAGGGTGAGGCTCCAGAACATCTGCAGTACATTGATGACATCATTGTGTGGGGGAACACCGCAGCAGAAGTGTTCGAGAAAGGAGAGAAAATCATCCAGATTCTCCTAGAAGCTGGTTTTGCCATCAAGAAGAGCAAAGTCAAGGGACCTGCTCGAGAGATCCAGTTCCTGGGAGTGAAATGGCAAGATGGACGGCGTCAGATTCCCACTGAGGTCATCAACAAGATCACAGCAATGTCTCCACCAACTAACAAGAAGGAAACACAAGCTTTCCTAGGTGTCATAGGCTTTTGGAGAATGCATATTCCTGAATATAGCCAGATTGTGAGTCCTCTCTACGTGGTTACCCGCAAGAAGAACAATTTCCACTGGGGCTGAACAGCAACAAGCCTTTGCCCAGATCAAGCAGGAGATTGCTCATGCGGTAGCCCTTGGCCCAGTCAGACAGGGCCAGGAGTGAAGAATGTGCTCTACTCTGCAGCCGGGAGCCATGGCCTGTCCTGGAGCCTTTGCGCAGAAGGTGTCTGGTGAGACTCGAGGTCGACCACTGGGATTCTGGAGTCGAAGCTACAGAGGGATCTGAAGCCAGCACACCCCAACAGAGAAGGAAATCCTCTGGCCGCCTATGAAGGAATCAAGCTGCCTCAGAGGTAATCGGCACTGAAGCACAGCTCCTCCTGGCACCCAGACCCCGACTACCAGTGCTGGGGTGGATGTTCAAAGCAGAGGTTCCCTCTACCCACCATGCCACCAATGGCCACCATGGAAGCAAAATGGATTGGCTCTCAATCAACACAGCGCGCCCCGTATCGGAAAACTGAATCGCCCTGGGATTTTGGAAATAATCACAAATTGGCCCGAAGGTGAAAACTTCGGTCTCAGTGACGAGGAAGAACAAGAGCAAGTGACACGTGCTGAAGAAGCTCCACCATACAACCAACTGCCAGCAGAAGAACACATGCTACGCTCTTTCACCGATGGTTCTTGTCGCATTGTTAGGGATGAAACGAAAGTGGAAAGCAGCGCGCATGGAGTCCACACGCCGGGTGCAGAAGCTATTGAAGGAGAAGGTGGATCCAGCCAACTTGCCGAACTCCAAAGCTGTTCAGCTAGCCCTGGACATTGCTGAAAGAGAGAAGTGGCCAAGCTCTTACCTCTATACTGATTCATGGATGGTAGCCAATGCTCTGTGGGGATGGCTGGAAAGTGGGAGAAGGCTAATTGGCAGCGTAGGGGAAAACCCATCTGGGCTGCTGAAGAGTGGAAAGACGTTGCTGCCCGAGTGAAAAAGCTGTTTGTGAAAGTCACCATGTAGATGCTCATGTCCCCAGAGTAGGGCTAATGAGGAACACCGAAACAATGAACAGGTAGATCAGGCTGCAAAGATAGAGGTGTCACAGATAGACTTAGATTGGAAACACAGGAGAGTTGTTCCTAGCTCGATGGGCCCAAGATGCCTCAGGTCATCAAGGCAGAGATGCCACTATAAGTGGGCACGAGAACCGAGGGGTGGATCTAACCATGGACAGTATCTCCCAGGTGATCCATGATTGTGAGACATGCGCTGCAATCAAGCAGGCCAAGCGAGTGAAACCCCTATGGTATGGTGGGCGATGGTCCAATGCAAGTACGGGGAGGCCTGGCAGATTGATTACATCACACTGCCTCAAACCTGCCAAGGCAAGCGCTATGTGCTCACAATGGTAGAAGCCACCACTGGATGGCTGGAGACCTATCCTGTGCCTCATGCTACTGCCCGGAACACCATCCTGGGCCTTGAAAAACAAGTCCTGTGGAGGCATGGTACCCCTGAAGAGAATTGAATCCGACAATGGGACTCATTTCAAGAACCGCCTTATAAACACCTGGGCTAGAGAACATGGCATTGAATGGGTGTACCATATCCCTTACCATGCACCAGCAGCTGGGAAAGTGGAAGCGATGCAATGGATTGTTGAAAACCACCTTGAAGGCGCTGGGTGGGGGAACTTTCAAAAATTGGGAACAGCATCTAGCAAAGGCCACCTGATTAGTCAACACTCGGGGTTCCACCAATAGAGCTGGTCCAGCCCAATCTGAATCCCTGCACACAGTAGATGGAGATAAGGTTCAGTAGTGCATGCCAGGGGACTGTTAGGAAAGACTGTTTGGGTTAATTCTGCTCGAGTACAGACAACCCATCCGTGGGGTTTTCTTTGCTCAGGGACCTGTTTGCACATGGTGGGTAATGCAGAGAGATGGAACAACACGTTGTGTACCGCAGGGAGATCTGATTGTTGGGTAAAAACCACATGTAATGTGAAATGCCGGTACACCACTGCTCGCTGAGTGTCACTGTCACTGTTTGTACATAGCTGTATATATGTATTAATGTGTGTGTAGAGTTAGAATATATTAATTTGGGCATTGAGCCGATGATATGTGATAAGGGGTGTGTCCCTGGTTTGAAAGACAGGTGTCTGTCAAGGAAGGCAGAAGCCTCCCCTGAAATGGAAAATGCAACCCCCTTCCCTCCGAATTATTATAATTTTGAAATTAAGGGGCTTTCAGGCAAAGATATGAGGGGTAGGAATAACAGTTCTTTACTAATATATATATATATATATATAACAAGGCAAACAAACAACAATAACTATGGCAGTAACAGCAAACACAACCACAAACCCAGTGCCAGCCCCTCTCGGCTGTAGGTCACCCCTCCCCCCCTTCGGTGCAGTTCCAGTCACAGCTGGCAGGAGCGGCTCAGGGTCCCGGGAAAGGATGGACGAAAAGCTTCACAAACCCTCTGGGTGGCTGATCCCGGTGTCCGGCCGGACCCTCGGGAGCAGCAGGCTGGAGCAGCAGAGACGAGCACAGATCCCGGGTGGCAGACGAGATGTAGCAAACTCCGGGGCTGCAGTGGGAGCGCCGGGAGGTCTCAGCTGGCGAGGGTGTGCGGGCTACAGTGTAGCGAAGGGGTCCAAGAGGCAGCAGGAGCAAAGCGGCTGCGGCCCGGCTCGCAGCAGGGCAGGGAAAAAGTGGGCTTCGGAATCCGGGTTTCTCAGGTGGAAGGAAAAAAAACCGCCGAAAAGAAGAAACCTCCAGCTCTGACCCACACCTTCCTCACTCTGCGGGTACCAGCAAACCCTGCTCCCCCACCCCCCAGGTGAAAAACAAGAAGCTAGTTGGTACCCCCCCGCCCTCTGTGGCTGGCCCTTTTGTTCTTCTTAAGCACCCAGTGATTCGTCCCCTTGGAAACAGATATGGGGAAAATTCTTTAAGAGGAAAAAAAAAAAAGAAGAACAGGAGAACTCCTCAAACCCTCAACAGGGTGGAATGTCTTGGGGTGACTCTATCATGTGTATCCCCTATCATGCTCTATGCCCAAAAAGTAATTTTGTGCCTTTTCTGTGCCTTTAAACTGAGCTTGGAAAAAAAAAAAACCAAACGAACTTTTCAAAACAGTTTCTCAAGGACACAAAGATTACACTCCTCTGCGTTCTCTGGCTGCAGGAGCAGGAGGGAGCACCCTGCTTGCTTTCTTCAGCCAGCGGTTTCGGTTTTTTTTTTCCCTTCTCTTCCCGGCGTGAGACGGAAAGCTGAATTTTGTTTCCTGGGACTTTGGTTTTTCCCTTCTTCTCTTCTGAACTGTTCAACAACATCAGAACACATCGGGAGAACTTTTCCCCGAGGCCCGGGGGTGGGCCCTCGCCGACCCAGCTCCGAGGAGGAGAGAGACCACACCTACAGAAGGACTCTGAAATCTTCCCAGGTTTCTCTCTATAGCGAGAGATTTCATTTCATTATTTAGCATTATTATCCTTTTCCTGTGTGTTTGTTAAATAAATAGTTCTTATCTCATTCACTTTCCTTCTAGGAAAATATTTTTTTTTTCCCGAACCCTGTGGGGGGAAGGGTGGTTGTAACCTGGTTTTCTCTCAGAGGATATATTGCTAGGTTTTAGCCAAACCGGCACAGTAGCCGGTTAAAAGTTAAAAAGCAAGTAGCTTTTTAACTAAAAGTTAAAAGGCAAGTAGCCTTTTAAACAGTAGTTTTGTCTCAAATAGATGCTATATGTAAAACAGCTTTATTAGAAAACAGATGCTATATAAGGTAGTTTTGTTGTGAAGATGTGGTTTTTTTAATACTTTTTCATTCAACCAAAAACTTAGAAATAGCTATGCTTATGAACTATTTGGGCTCCTGCTACCAACTATCAGCAACAGATAAGATATCCCACAGCGATCTGCTCATTCCGGGAACTACCAAGCCAGGCGAACCAAGCTGAGAGAACTGCATTCCATTTTGAACTTTTCCTGAAAAAGGCTTGAATATGCGACGCCAGAAGGCTTATCCCACAGCGATCTGCTGATTCCGGGAACTACCGACAAAACGGGAAAACTGCATTCCATTTTGAACTGTTCCTGGAAAGGGTTTTAAATATGTATAATTGTTTATGACTATGTATAATTGTTTATGAATATGGAATACTCCAGGTGTATGTAAAGGGTGTCTCCAAGATAGCAGGTGTGCTCTTGGCGGAGTGCCAAAGCACCCAGCGCTGTGACTTTTGCTTTATTATCTTTGTCCCTTATTGTCCTTTATTAAACTTTTCAATCCTAACAGGAGAGTGAACCTCGTTTTTCACACCATTATACCAGGGACCCACCACACTGGAGCCCTTGCTAACTTTTAAGGTGGGTCCAGATCAAGAGGAGGTGTGTTTCCTGGTAGACACAGGAGCCTCTCGAGCCACCTTGAATTTTATCCCTAAGGGGGGAAAATTGTCAAAAAGATCTTTGATTATTCAAGGGGTGAGTGGTAAGGATGAGTGCGTTTTATTCGACCGCTATTCGTAGATGTGGGGGATAGGTTTGAAATGCATGAATTACTGTTTGTTCCTAATTGTGATTGTAATTTACTGGGAGAGGATTTGATGGCTAAAGTGGGAATGCAAACTAGTATTGTGAAAAATGATACAGAGGCTAACACTGTGGTAACTTTGTGTAAAATGTCTGAGAAGGCCTATGCAGAAATAAACCCAGAAGTGTGGGCAGCCCAGAGAAATATAGAAAATTAGACATAGAGCCTCTCCAAATTACTTTGAAGCAACCAGGACAAGTGGTGTCTGTCGCTGTTTTCCCCACGGACGAGTAGACAAACGACACGAAGTCCAGGCTCAGGGATAATGGACGTGCCTTTAATGAATTCTCAGAAGGCTTTTATATGTTAGTTCGCAAAGTGTATTAAGTGGCATAAGGCAATTGGTTTTTCGCCATCCACCCCTTAAGGAGATTGGTCAAGTTCTAGGACACCCATCTCTGAATGTTTTTCTAGTTAGAACCATAGCAATTCTGCAAAACAACCTGCAGCTGCAAGAAGTTTACAAAACTGTAACACTGTTTTGAGTTACTTGCACGGGAAAGACAGAACTCTCACAAAAATGCTGCAGAGTGCTGACGAAATTCTCTGCTAGAGCTTTTTCAGCATCCATAGGTGTCTAAAAAGCAATACCCTCTTTCAAGGGAAGGAAGGAAGGGGTTACAGCCTGTTATTTAGGCCCTGCTAAAGGCAAGTCTTTTGGAGCCAGGGATGTCTCCCTATAACACTCCTATCCTGCCGGTTAAGAAATCAGATGGAACCTACAGAATGGTGCAGGATTTAAGAATAATAAATGAAATTGTCAAACCAAGGCATCCCACGGTTCCAGATCCCTATACCATCCAGAATCAGATCCCTTCTTCACATCAGTATTATTCAGTACTGGATTTGAAGGATGCTTTTTCTGGAGGTGTCTGATTACCGAGGACAGTGAACAGTACTTTGCCTTTGAGTGGGAACAGGAGGAAAAAGAGAAAATGGTAAAACAACAATTGACCTGGACAGTCCTCCTGCAGGGATATACAGTCACCGGTTTTGTTTGGGCAAGACTTGCAGAAAATATTAAGAGAGTTTACTCCACTCTCGAGAGTTAGGTTGTTGCAGTAGGTGGATGATTTGCTTTTATCAGGGGGACAGGAAAAGGTGGTTGAAGAGGCTACTGTGAAGCTGCTTAATTTTCTTGCTAAAAAGGAATTTAGAATGCTTGGAAGAAAAGCGCAGTTGGTAGGAAAAAAATTAAACATTTGGGACACATCTTGACTGAAGATTTACGGTGTATTGATCCAGAAAGAATACAAGGAATTTTACAAATGCCATTTCCCCAGACTATAAAAAGAGTTATGGCAGTTTTTAGGGTTGGTGGGGTACTGCAGAGCAAGGACTGAGGATTTTTCTGTTTTGGCCAGGCCTTTATATGACTTTTTAACCCAAAACAGTCCTTATGTTGTGGTATGGACACCAGAAGGAGACCAAAGCATTAGAAAATTAAAAGACAAATTGGTTAATGCCCCAGTCGTAGCTCCTCCAGACTCAGAAAAGGAGTTTGAGCTATATGTGGATGTTAAACAGGCCCATGCCAAAGGAATTTTGGTACAAGAGCATGGGGTAACACGGCAGCCTGTTGCTTATTTTTCTAAGCTGTCCGACCCAGTGGCCAGAGGCTGGTCCCATTGTCTGCAGAACTGTGCAGCCACGGCCTTGATGGCAACTGAGGCCTGAAAACTGACAATAGAAGGATATCTGATTGTTTAAGTTTCACATCAAGTTAAAGCTTTGTTAACTGAAAGAGCCTCTAAGTGGATGACCAGCGCTTGGTTATTACAGTATGAATCTTGTTTAATGGAACAGGAGGATTTAGAATTGAAAAGTGGGGAAGGGTTTAACCCAGCCTCCTGTCTGAACGACCCTGAAGAGGGGGGCCGGGAAGAAACCCATGACTGCATTCAAGTGATAGATCTCCAGACCCGGGCTAGGGAAGATTTATGAGACACTCCCTGGCCTGAGGGAGAAAATGTGTTTATTGATGGATCTTCAAGGGTGATAGAAGGGAAGTGATTTGCAGGATATGCTATCATGAATGGAAGGAAATTAAAGGAAGGGGGGAAGTTGCCGCCCACATGGTCAGCTCAGACAGCGGAGCTGTATGGGCTTGTGAGAGCCTGTGAATTATACCGGGACAAGACAGTGAATGTTTTTACTGATTCTAAATATGCACATGGGGTGATACATGCATTTGGGAAATTATGGAAGAAAGAGGTTTATTAACCTGCAGGGGAAAAGCGTTAGCTCATGAGAGCTTAATTTCTTGCCTGTTGGAGGTGGTGAATTTACCAAAGAGGGTGGCAATTATACACGTCAGGGACACCAGGCAGGGTGCTCAGAGGAGGCAATAGGTAACTGTCTTGGGGTGACTCTATCATGTGTATCCTCTATCATGCTTTATGCCCAAAAAGTAATTTTGTGCTTTTTTCTGTGCCTTTAAACTGAGCTTGGAAAAAAAAAAAAAAACAAACGAACTTTTCAAAACAGTTTCTCAAGGACACAGAGATACACTCCTCTGCGTTCTCTGGCTGCAGGAGCAGGAGGGAGCACCCTGCTTGCTTTCTTCAGCCAGCGGTTTCGGTTTTTTTTTCCTTCTCTTCCCGGCGTGAGTCGGAAAGCTGAATTTTGTTTCCTGGGACTTTGGTTTTTTCACTTCTTCTGGACTGTTCAACAACATCAGAACACATCGGGAGAATTTTTCCCCGAGGCCCGGGGGGTGGGCCCTCGCCGACCCAGCTCCGAGGAGGAGAGAGACCACACCTACAGAAGGACTCTGAAATCTTCCCAGGTTTCTCTCTATAGCGAGAGGTTTCATTTCATTATTTAGCATTATTATCCTTTTCCTGTGTGTTTGTTAAATAAATAGTTCTTATCTCATTCACTTTCCTTCTAGGAAAATATTTTTTTTTTCCCGAACCCTGTGGGGGGAAGGGTGGTTGTAACCTGGTTTCCTCTCAGAAGATATATTGCTAGATTTTAGCCAAACCGGCACAGTAACCAACTGGCTGATGAAGAGGCTCGGAAAGCTGCATTGTTGCCAGAAATCTCTGAGATCCTCCCCTTGCCCCAGTAACCCCACTGCTGCCAGAGAAACTGTCTTTTCCACCAGAGGAGCTTGAGATAATTAAAAAGAGTGGGGCAGAGGAAAGAGGGGATAATTGGTTTACAAGGGATGGGAAGCAGTGGATACCAAAAGCTCTGGCCTTACAAATACTAAAACAATTCCATGAAGGCAGTCATTGGGGCTCCCGAGGACTGGCAGAAGCCTTCCTCAAGATGTGTGTTGCTGTGGGTCTTTTTACTTGGGCAAAGCGAGCCATTGAGGGTTGTTTGATTTGTGCTAAAGCCAATAACAGGGTTACAAAGCAACTTGCCAGGGGAGGGAGGCCTTGGGCTGTATGTACCTTTCAGACACGCCAGGTGGATTTTACCAAAATGCCCTGAGTGGCAAGGTTTAAATATCTTCTGGTAACAGTATGTCAGCTAACAGGGTGGCCAGAAGCATTTCCAACTGCTTCAGCAACAACGGGATCAGTTATTAAAGTATCTTTGGAACAAATAATTCCAAGATATGGGATTGTGGAAGCAGTAGACTCAGATATAGGGGAATTCATTTTACAGGAAAAATTCTTCAAGGGGTTATGACTGCTTTAGGAATACAATGGGACCTCCATACCCCCTGGCACCCCCAGATCTTGGGCCATGTTGAAAGAATGAATGGAGAAATAAAGAAACACCTTTTGAAGCTGGTAATAGAAACCAAGATGCCATGGGTACAGCTTTTGCCATTGGCTTTGGCAAGAATAAGGGCCAGACCCAGAGGAGGTATTCAATTATCTCCCTTTGAATTGATGTTGGAATTCTTTACCCTGGTAATTCTCAACCCAGTGGGTGGGTGGAAATAAGTGATGTATATTTAAAACAATATGTAGCCAGGATACTGTCTCTTGTGAAATCCCTTCAACAGGAAGCTCAGCTGGCACAGACCCCGCCTTTGGACTTTGCTGTTCACAACATCCAGCCAGGAGATTGGGTCCTAGTTAAGGAGTGGAAAGAAGCACCACTGGTGGCAAAGGGGCATGGCCCATTCCAAGTGTTACTGACCACAGAAACAGCCATCAGGGTAGTTGAACATGGGTGGACCCATCAGGCTCGGGTCAAGGTCTCCGAGGCCCCGGAGATTTGGACGTCTCAGCTGGAGGAGAAGGATGAGAGGCTGTTACTGACACTCTGCAGGAGTGGGCCGGAGCAGCAGCCAGTGCATCGACATCAGGGGAAGGTTCGTGTGCCTGCTCACAGACCGTCTGCTGAAATAGTCTGTGTGGGCATCCCTCCTTTGTGATCTCCAGTCACTGGGGGGCCAATCCTCGCTGTCATTGTTTTCTTTATGTTAAGCTCTTTCTATGCCTTCACTCACCACAGGTGGTACGGAAGACAACGTGAGAATTAGATTAGGAGATTAGATTACACCATTAGAATGGTTTTCTTAATAATCTTACCTTTATATTGTCAGTTGGGTTTGGGACACAGGTGGGATAATCGATTTTTAGTCCTAGGAGAAGAAGTAGCAAAACCCTTTAACCTTAGCAATTGTTGCGTCTGCGGAGGGCCAGGAGGATCTGAAGACTGGCCATGGGTGACTAGCCCAGTTGAACCTAAATGTTGGGTCAGCACCCTGAGTGAGGTCCATAATGGGACGGTGTTTTGGGATGAGGAAGGAAGCCCATGGCGGCTTCATTCTTCTGAAAGAGGCATTTATTGTCTAAACAGAACAGGCGGCATATACGTGGGAAAAAGTGTTTGTGACTGGACTTTATCTTTGGGTTTAGATTGTTGGACCCCCAATTGCCCTCCTTACAATTGTTCCAAATATCAAGGCAAATGCAATCAAACACATGTTAAGCTCACTGATGGTAGCTGGGTAAGGTGTTCCTACCATAATTACCGAAGGGATTTTGAAGGCTGTAAAGCAGTGGGGAAGGACAGGTTTTTTTGACCACTTATTTCTAAGATGCCCCTGAGATAATTCCACAAGTAGGACACACGTTGTCCATGACTATCAGCGGAAGTGGCAACACTGGAACGGAACTTGAACCCTTTTTAGTGAGTTCTGCTCCAAATCCAACCAAACAGCTTGCAGACGTAAATGGAGATGGGAACACCGCGTGGGAGCTTGGAAATACAAATATTGTGACTCTTATGGTGGGGCAACTACTGTTGGAGGACCGTTAGGCCCAGGAAGCAAGCTGTATTTTGACCCACCAACTGATGATGAAAATTGGGAACACCCCTTTGCCAACGGGACCTGGGCTTTGAAAGGGCATTACCGGATTTGTGGCCAACATGCTTATCGCAGGTTCCCCCCAAACTGGCCAGGGATATGTTATATAGGGCATATTAGACCGTTGTTCTTTTTCCTACCACAAGTTCAGGGAAATCAGTTAGGAATCAAAATCTATGATGATTTAATTAGAGAAAAGCAGTCAATTGATGCATCCCTGGCTGGAGGGAGCACCCAAAAATGGGGAAAAGATGAAGGGCTACCTGAGCGAATCATACAACACTATGGACCAGCCACTTGGAATCCTAATGAATTAATATCAGGTCCCAGAGCACCCATTTATAATTTAAATCGGATAATTAGGTTACAAGCTGTCTTTGAAATAATAACCAACCAGACAGCTACAGCCCTTGACCTTCTTGCCAACCAATCCACTCAGATGAGGAAAGCGATATTTCAACATTGGATGGTATTAGATTATCTATTAGCAGAAGAAGGGGGAGTGTGTGGAAAATTAAATGACTCAAACTGCTGTTTGCAAATAGATGACAATGGAAAAGTGGTGAAACAAATAACAAAGTGATTAAGAAATTTAGCTCACATACCCGTCCAATCGTGGAAAGGATCAGAATGGGACATGTTTTCGTGGTTACCTGGTGGACTATGGGTCAAATAAATACCATTTCTCCTCTTATGTGCTATAGCAACTCTAATCTTTTTACCATGCATGACACCTTGCTGAGTGCAGCTCATTCGGCAGATGATCAAGGGGATGCAGGTAGCAGCCATGCCTACTGATCCAGAAATGACTACAAAAGGATGGAAAATGATGTCACTGCAAATAATTGCAAAACCAAAAAAGACCCAGGAACAAAAAATTAAGTGAATGATAACTAAAATTTTTAAAGACAATTATTGAGAAAATAAGAAGAGGAGGGATTGAATGGAATGAGAGGGATTTGTCTTTACAAACAAACTGGGCCTGCTGTTGATAAAGCCAGATACTGAGAGGTGAAAGAAACAATGGGAGGAACCATAAATTCCGTAGGAATTCCACTAATTGACACAGACTGTTACTCAAGACTGTGCTAAATCCCTGGATTTAGAGAAAAAGAACAGAGACACAAAGAAAAAAGACAAAAAAGGGAGGGAGTTATACATTAGAAGGGGGTCTGTATTAGGCAATTGGGGAAGTCTGTACCTCTCAAGTACCTCAGCCAACAGGGAAAGAGAGAGGGAAATGCAGCCGGGAAATTAGGATAAAAAGGAGGCTGTGTCCTCCAACAACTTGTGAGACCCCATGGGAATGTGGCAGGACGTTTCTACCCCCTATCTACCACAGTTGGTTGGTGCATATGCAAGAGATAACCCAGGCGGGTTACAGGCTCAGCATGGAGTCATCTCTGGCGCCAAAAGGGCTCAGGCCCCCAGCTAAGAATCAACATCTTATTCTGGAAAGCAAATGTGGGATGAGATGAAAGAAAAATAAATATTCTTGACCAAAAGACACAGTTCTTATGTCTATAAAAGCCCAAACAATTATCAAGGAGGCAGAAGTTTCCTACACACACCCTGAGAAGCCTTCTACCCACATGCCCTGAAAGCATGTGAGACCTCTCCGGAGCCTGGACGCAAATTCCGTGGTTACTTTCCTGGGAATTGAGGGAAAGGAGTTTGATGTGTGCTCCATCAGGAATTGGATGGTGAGAAACATTGGATCCTAAGTTATATTATTTCATTGCTAGCTGTAAAATTAATACGTACCTTTAACCCCACGTGTAATACTAGTTGTCTCTTTTTGTCTTATTCCTGTGTAGTAATAGTCTAAGTCTTATATCTGTTAGTTTTGTGTCTATTAAATAAATAATTCATTCTATAATAGACAGAATCAGCCATTATTAAAGAACTTGTGAATGACAGTGGGTTTTGGGGTGCTGGCCACCTCAATAAAGCTACTGCCTGCTGCCAGAGGCCTGGGCAAAAGGCAGGGACTTATTTAAACCCACATCATTCATTCATAACAGCAAAATGCCCATAACCTCTCCCTTTATTCAAATAAAGTAACAGGACTCCTCTGTCTCCTTTTTGGACATAAACCTCTGGTGTTTGTGGATTAATTTTCCTGACAAAACTAATCCAACACCAATTTGATGTAAACAAGCAGACACTTCTTTATTCAGGCACCAGGAACACGGGGGATAACTCCTCCAAAAACGTGTTCCACTTAACAAATAAAATCCATCCATTTTATATACTTTTTCTGCTTAATCATCTTTACATAAGTTCTTTTACCTACTATGCATACTGTGCCCACACTTAAATTTAACCTTTACATTCATTGGTTCCAATAGCTAATAAACTCCTTCCTGCATCCCTGGCTATTGAGCTGCTTGTTATTTGAGGAAACTGGAGGCAGGACTGTATGTTTTGTGATTCCTCAGTAGATGAAGCCTTTGTGCAGGATTTGATTGTTTTGAGCTGTAACTGCAGTGTCATCAAGAAAGATTTTTATTTTTAACAGTGTTACTGATTTCAGCCTTCCCTTTGAGGGCAAGCTGACTCTGTGTGTCTGTTCCTCTGTCATACTTGGTATCTGCTTAACTTTGTTAGAAATGGCTTTTTTATTCTCTGCTGCTTCTCAAGTTGATGGTGTAGAGGCTTTGGTTTGTATCTCAGATCAATTAGATCAGTTGCTGGGTCAGTGCCTGCAGTCAAGCCAGCTCCCCTACATTTCTGTCCCTCTCCTTTCTCTTCCCCATCTTCAGAGGAGGTGTGGGGAAGGGGAGTTTGCCTCCCTGTATCAGTTACCCCAGCTTAGACAGACTTAAACTGCATGGGTGGAACAATAGCACTGAATTGGCCATGGCACCCAAGAAGATTTTCCCGAGACCATTATCCCCACACAGGGTTAGCAACATGAACGCCAGCCTCTACTAATCATGCTTGCTGTCAGACACCCCTCCTGAAAAATAATAGTGTGACTGTGGTCCCTCTCATCTGTATGGTGCTGGGTGAGTATCTCCCTACATACTTGTGGCCCAGTGCATAGGGTGCCATGGGGAGGCAAGAGCATGTGGACTTCCAGTTGGATTTTAGAGTGAAGCTGGGGAGATGCTTAACCCAGTTCTCCAGCAGCAGCATCCTCTGCTTTGTGTGGTTTAAATAATCTTGGTGGGAGTCTGCAGAAAGTGTCCTGGAGGATGGCAAATGTCAATGATTTCACAACTGGTTTCATCAACTTTTTGCTTTTATTTTTTTTCCCTTCTGAAACTTGGAGATTTGTAAATAAAATATTTTCTGGCCTTTAAAATCTAGCATAAAATATTTGGGGTTTGATGTTTGCTGGCACAGCGTTGGTGGTTGCACTGTCATCTGGCAGCATCCGTGTTGCAAGGTGTGCTCATGGGGTAACCAGACCACGTTGAAGCTCTTGCTTTATCCTGATCTGGTGCTTAAAAAGAAGGAGAAACGAGAAATTTCCCTGGACTAGATGCTAAAATCGAGGTGTCATGCTCGGATGTGTCTGGCTAAGGGACACTGAGTCTGCTTGATGCCCTTTTCAGAGCCTGCCTTTGCATAGGGGGAGATGCAACAGGGTCCTGCAGTCCCACGGGAGCTACCCTCATCTTACTCCATGAGCCTGATTTCCCACTTCCCAAGAAGTGGAAGATAAACTGGATTTCTGACTGATAGACACCTCACTTTACAACTACAGAAGCCACACCAAACTTCCACAAAGCAGGAATTTTCTATAGGTTTCCCTGGAAATGTGTGGAGTTTCTCCCGTGAGTAGGGATGCCTGCTTCGTGGTTACTCCCCAGGGGTTAAGTGAAAGGAATCTGTACATTATCGTCATTTTGGTAGTAAGTTACATTTGACTCCTAATCAATACTTGTCCCTAGCGAGCAGAGACGGAGGAATAAAGTGACATGGACGGTTTAGGACGAGAAAAAACTGACCCTTTATTAATTTACAAATTCGCTTATATACCTTAGCACGCTGGACACCGACATAAGGTTATTGGTTCACTGACCAACCACCCCCCAGAGGGATTGGCTGAACCCAACAACACTTACTTCAGATATTTTCTCTTCGGTATCATAACAATAGCATAGTTTACAAAATCTCTCAACTGTTTTCCCATAGCGTCCGTGAGAAAGCAAGGCTTTCACACAGACACTGTCAGAAAACTGAGAAATCTCTCTGCAGCTGGGCTTTTAGCATTCACAAATACTATTTCTTTTGCTAGCTTTAATATGGGTACCTTGATATCGTGCACTGTTTTATGTTATGCTGTAATCTACTAGTAGTTCTTTTTAGTTTTATACTGTGCAGTAACTCTGATTAAGATCTTTCACCTGTTATCTCTTGTCTGTTTAATAAAGAATTCATTTTTATGAAAAGACCTGATCTGCCATCCTTAGAACTTACGGGACAGAGTGAGTCCTTAAATTTAAACTGTTGCCAAAATCTGAGGCTAAAGGCAGGGTTTGTCTGAAGCTCCCACTCATCCCGTGACAGAATTGCTGCCTGGATAAGGGCTATCCCTGCACAACCTGGACATAGGTTGAGGTGTCCTTATGGCTCTGCTTTCTGATGGCCATGTGCAGCCGGACTCCTCTGGGCATCCACAAATGAAAGCTAAAAAGACAATGGGAAGAGCAGAGCTTGTTTCATCCCACCCCTGAGCCAGCACCAGAGTGGAGATTCGTTAGTGTGCTTAGCAATTTGAATTTTCTAGATCTGCTGATAACTAATCCCATCACACCCTTTCAAGGGGTGTAGGTGGGTAAGAACGATTATCCCCATTTTCAGGTAACAGGATTGTTGGAGAAGATGAAACAGGAAAGACTTGTAAATATGATTGCCTGGCAAAAGATGCTGAGAATATGGAAACTATAAGCGAGATTGAAATGAAAGCAAGCTTTGAGACACCAAGCCTTAGTTACTGAACAACTGGAAAACAATGGTATGGCCGACTGAAGGTAATCCCCTTTTGATTGAACAATACCCTCTGCTTGCAGACAGGTCCAAGGGTCAGAGCAGACCCTGCTAGCTTGGCAGAAGGGGTCCAAAGAGTAGTTTTAGAGTTTAAAATGTAACGCAGTACGGTAATGTAATGATTCTTATAGGCTGTATGTAAATGCTATAGGATTTGTGGCTTGTACTAGAGTGGTTAATGAAAATTAGAATATTCAGCACAGAAGATGATTTATTGTATTGTAAACGAGAACCACTCACTTCTACTGCTTCTTCTTCTACTGCCTCTCTTGCTCTCTCTCTCTCTTGCTTCTCTTGCTCTCTTTTGCTTTTCTGGCCTGCTTCGAGCTGCGGCTGGCAGCTCCAAGCAAGGCCCCTCCGTCCACGTCCTTCGCAATAAACCACATGCTCTAAGACCTGACTTCAGAGATCTCTCGTCACTATCCGCCCGCACAGGAGATCTTACACAGGATCACAGAGGTTAAGGCACCTTGGTGGATGAGCAGGGATTGCAGCTCACCTCCCAACTCCTGCTCTGTTCTCCCTTCCCTGCACCGCAAGCTGTATCCCATCACGTCTCTCTATTTCCCCTTTTAACTATCTGTGTTTACATCTGTAGGTATTTTTTCTCCCCCCGTTTTGCGGTGTTCAGGTTGATGGTGAGATGTATTTTTCTTTCTAATGAGGGCATTTCTTCCCTAGCATTAGTGCAACATTGTTGACCGGGTAATTGACAACATGCAGGCCTGGCTGAGTTTTGGACTCCTGTGTTTTTAATGGCTCCAAAAATTATTTACCTACCACAGCAGAGCTCTTTTCTGGGTGAGATGTATGACTTTGAAATGTGCTAGTCTGGCAAACTGACACAATGACAGCTCTGTGACCAGTGAGGAAGTTGTTACCCCACAGCACTGAGAGATTTCAATTGCTAAAACAGATAATTACTGCCAAGGATGAGCCAGGTCCAGGCAGATGACTCAGGACTAAGATCCCTGCAATGGTCCCTGAAGATGAGCATCCTGTCCCTGCCCAGGGACTCGGGGTCTGGCTTAGCTCAGGCTCCCCCCCAGCATCCCCTCCAATGTCCCCTGGAAGGGGAAACCCCAAATCAACCTCTTGACTCAATGTTGGCCTCTTTTTGGGCTGCTGGACTCCATGGAGACCACTCAGTTGCTGTAAAATAAGTGAAACTGTATCCCTGAAAATGCTTTTCATGCAATGACTTCTCTTTTATAAATATAGAAGGCCTGACTTATAAGTTGTTTTCCAAGTATATTTGGGGTTTTTTTGTGTACAGAAAAACTTGCTTTCTGATTGTTGCAGGTGGAGTGGGGGGCTTCAGACAAAGTTTATTAAAGAAGCCCTGCCCTTGAGTCACAAGGTGCTGAGAGGACCCCCTTGCTTTCTAAACTCCTTAGAGAGAGGAGCCAACGTGCAGCTGGATCCAGTCCTAGCCCCGGACTTTGTCAATGGTTTAAGTTTTACAACTTTGTCCTGCAGGTTTTAATGATGGCAAATCAGATATATTTATAGAAAAATGAATTATTTATTAAGATAAATGAATAGACAAAAAGAACTCAATCAGAATTATTTATTACACAATATAAAAGCTAAAACTATTACAGTATAAGATAGTGTAATATGTGTTGCAAAGTAATTCGTGCTAAAAATTAAGACTATAGCATTTTTACCAAAGCCAAGAGAAAAATACAAATACCAAAGACATGAAGCTGTCTCCAAAAGAGTGTACTTCAAGGGATTTTTCGTCTGGCAAAAACTCCAACTATATGCCTTCGATATGCATATACGATAAGATAATATTCGTCTCCAAAGAAGTTTATTCAAAATCATAAAGAAAAGATATTCATCTACTTGTTCCAGGAACTTTCAGACGCAGCAGTAAGCTAAAAGATAAGATTAACAGAGCCCAAAAAATGTATAAAAAGGTACCCCATGGAACAGCGTTTGTGAACTAGAGGGGTTCGGAGCGGACATAGCCCGAATCCAGTTCACCCGGTGTCGATCGCCTGGCTCGGCACTGCTTTGCTTGTGGCTTTTTCAAAATTTATACTTTGATAATTTAATAAATTCTCTTTAAATTGGCTGTTTCGTTTATGACAATTTTGGTGAACCCCGACGTGATCCGATTTCGGGTCTGCGGTTTCTCTTCTCCGATCAGGGGGCGCCCCGCTGATTCAGCGGCCTGACGGCAGAGGAGAACCAGCAGACCTAGTTGGATTCCGAACAGCAAATTGAGGTAGAAGCCGCAAGCAAAAGGGGGAGAATCTTAGAGGGGACCCAGGAGAGGGCCCTCTGAACCGCGGCGCATCTCATTCGTAAAATTCTACGTGCACGGAGATCCACGCAGGAAAAGGGACCGTAAGTACTGCGGGTTGAATGCGTGTGGCTGAGCGTGTGTATGAGACGTGATCATATCACGAAGCGAGAGCGGACCCCAACAACCGCAGTTCCGTATTCCCGCGAGGGATCCGATCGGTTACGGGGGAAGTGAATCCGACGGGAAACTCATTACACACGCAAAATCCGAAACTCGGGAAAAGTTCGGACTTCAGCCACGGGAAGGCTAGAGGGAAGGGTACATCTTCAGAAATTCAGAAGATTGGTAAGCCCTCTTTACCTAGGATCAAGAAGGTCCAGGGGAGAGAAAGTAGAGAGGAGTAAAAGGGAGCTTTTTACCAGATCACGCCACGCGGGACGGTCCTCCGCCGGTTACTGAAACGGTAATCCAAAAATCAGCTAAACACGGTGTGTAACAGCCACCGTTAGAAATAGAAGGGTGTGAATTTGTGACTGAGACGCAGCACAAAGTTGAGAGGCGAGTGGGAGTGTCTGATAAGTGCATTTCCAGTCTCCCGCGAGGGGCCCGGTCACTGAGGGAGAAAGGCGGTTAAAGAGTCAGAGCGTAATACCTTGTAAAATGGGACAAAGAAAAAAGCAAAATTCAGGGGAGGACCCAGGAAAAACCCTTAGGAGAAAAGGAGGACAATATACTAGAAATTCCACTGGATAGTCCGCTAGGATTGATGCTGTAATTCTGGGAAGGGTGCCCCTCAACAAGAGAAAAATCTAAGGAAAAAATGATTCATTATTGCATGGAAGTTTGGGGGGGAAGGAGATTAGGAGCCATTTAATTTGGCCCATGTTTGGAACCTTTGAGGAGTGGACATGTCGAGCTCTAAATATTTATGTAAATAACAAAGAGCCACGGGATCAAGAGGAGAGGGACTATGCAAAAATATGGGAGGGATCAGCAACTAGATTATTTACGGTAAAAACCAGGAAAGTAACCAGATCCAAAAGCGAGACATGGGATCCCTTGAATAATCTACCCCCTCTGTATCTGATGCCTCCGCCCCCTCCCCCACAAGCACAGGCACCCCCACCCGCACTCCCGATGCCTGCACAACCGCTGCCGACCCAAACTCCACCTCAGATGGCAGAGGCCACGGGTTCAGCGGCCTCCTTCGAGGTTATGCATTCTCCTCCTGTGAGGAGAACAAGACGTAAGAAAAAAGAAAAGATTAATAGCGAAGATAGTGAAAATGAAGAGGAAGGGAAAAGGAGCACGATCTTTTCCCACTAAGAGAAGTACCAACTGCCCCGGGAGTTATAGGATATGTGAATGTGCCAATTAACACGGGAGATGTAAGAGCTTTTAAAAAGGAGATGGGAAAATTAATGGACGATCCCCTGGGGGTATCAGACCGGTTAGACCAGTTTCTGGGACCTAGTGTATATACCTGGGAAGACATGAATGCAATACTAAGAGCCCTATTCAATACCGAAGAGAGAGAGATGATCAGACAAGCTGGGATGCGTGAATGGGAGCAAAAAAACCCGCAAGGCTTGCCCGGGGATCAGAAATGGCCAAATCAAACACCCGGGTGGGATGCCCAAACGGAAGAGGGCTGACGAAATATGATAGACTTAAGGAATATTATTATACAAGGGATTCGGGAAGCAGTCCCCAGAGGGCAGAACATTAGCAAAGTATTTGGAGAATGCCAAGGGAAGGACGAAACCCCCACAGAGTGGTTAGAAAGGTTACGGAAGAGCCTGCAGGTTTATTCAGGAATAGATCCTAATTCCCCGATAGGAGAGGTATTATTAAAAACCCAATTTGTGGCAAAATCGTGGGGAGATATACGGAAGAAGCTAGAGAAGTTAGAAAATTGGCAAGAAAAAGGATTACAAGAGCTTCTAAGAGAGGCTCAGAAGGTGTATGTAAGGAGAGATGAGGAAAAACAAAAGATCAAAGCGAGAGTGTTGGTCGCAGCCGTTAGGGAAGCTCAAAAGCTGGAACTTCCCCAAAGCCCTGTGAGGTCAGCGCAGGGCCATGGAGCCCAAAGGAGGCAGCCTGTCCCACAGAGAAGGACACCCGAGGATTCAAGGGAATCCCTTGAATGCTACTACTGCAAGAAGAAGGGGCATTTAAAAAGAGATTGCATAAAAAGAATAAAGGACGAGAAAATTTTTCAGGAAGACTAGGGATGTCAGGGGCTCTTTATTTTGGGGTCCAGGACATCTAAAGAGCCCTTGATAAAATTAAAAATAGGACCCCAAAAGGAGGAAATATCCTTTCTAGTTGACTCAGGGGCCGAACGTTCCACGGTCCAGAAACTGCCAAAAGGATGCAAAAAAAGCAAAGACACAATGATGGTAATAGGAGCTAAAGGGGAACCCTTCAAAGTCCCAGTTATTAAAGATGTGGAAATAGAATCAGAAACCAGAATTTGTTTAGAGAACATGTTGTTAGTTGAAGAAGCAGATTATAATTTACTAGGGAGAGATTTGATTATAGCTCTAAGAATAAATCTGATAGTACAAGGGCCAGATTTGACAGTAAGCCTGTACAGATTAACTGAAAAAGATGAGAATAAGATTGATCCCAAAGTCTGGCACACCCAGGGAGTGGCTGGAAGGTTAGAGATGGAGCCTATTTTCATTGAAATAGAGAGGCCAGAGGATCCAATTAGAATTAAACAGTACTCTATTTCCATGGAGGGAAGAAAGGGATTAAAACCTGTGATAGATGAATTAGTGAAAAAGGGAACTCTGGAGCCTTGCATGTCAAGGCACAATACACCTATCTTAGCCGTACGGAAAACTGATGGAAGCTTTAGGCTAGTCCAAGATTTAAGGGCCGTAAATGAGAGAACAAGAACACGTTTCCCTGTAGTAGCAAATCCATATACTCTTTTAAACCGAATTTCCCCTGAAGACACCTGGTACAGTGTAATAGATTTGAAAGATGCCTTTTGGACCTGTCCATTAGCCGAAGAGAGCCGGGATTACTTTGCCTTTCAGTGGGAGGACCCTGAAACAAATAGGAAGCAACAACTCAGGTGGACATCTCTACCACAGGGGTTTGTAAAGTCTCCTAATCTGTTCGGGCAAGCACTCGAACAGTTATTAAGTCAGTTTGTGCCAGCAGAGGGGACCAAACTTTTGCAGTATGTTGACGACCTATTAATAGCTGGTCCAAAGGAGGAAGACGTAAGAGCGAGCACCATAGCATTATTGAATTTCTTAGGTAAGAAAGGATTAAAGGTATCAAAGTTGCAGTTTACAGAGCCAGAGGTCAAGTATCTAGGGCACTGGATCACGAAAGGAAGAAAGAAATTAGACCCCGAAAGAGTAGCTGGAATCATTGCATTACCCCCTCCACAAACAAAAAGGGAAGTCAGGCAGCTATTGAGACTTTTGGGGTATTGTAGACAGTGGATTGAGGGGTATAGTGAGAAGGTGAAGTTTCTATATGAAAAATTGACTACCAAAAAAACAAAATGGACAGAGCAAGACGAAAGAAGATTTAGAGAATTAAAGGAGACGCTTATAGCCGCACCAGTGTTGAGCCTTCCTGATGTGAAGAAACAGTTCCAGCTGTTTGTAGATGTTAGTAATCACACTACCCATGGAGTATTAATGAAGGATTGGGCCGGAGCCAAAAAGCCTGTGGGGTATGTGTCAAAACTTTTAGATCCCGTGAGCCGAGGCTGGCCCACCTGCCTACAAGCAATAGTGGCAGCAGCATTACTAGTAAAAGAAGCTAGGAAGGTCACCTTCGGAGCACCATTGGTAGTATATACTCCCCACAATGTAAGGAGCATCTTGCAACAGAAAGCAGACAAATGGCTCACAGATGCTAGACTCTTGAAGTATGAGGCTATATTGATTCATTCACCTGATTTAGAATTACGGACAACTGCTGCTCAAAATCCAGCACAATTTCTGTTTGGTGAGGCATTAGAAGAGTATAATCATGATTGTGTAGAGGTGGTGGAATTACAGACAAAGATAAGACAGGACTTAGAAGAAGAATAATTAGAGGACGGAGAAAAATGGTTTGTGGATGGATCAGCAAGGGTTATAGAAGGGAAAAGAAAGTCAGGGTATGCGATAGTAGATGGAAAGTCAGGAGAAGTAGTAGAGTCAGGACCCCTAAGCGCTAGTTGGTCAGCACAAGCTTGTGAGTTGTATGCAGTTTTACAGGCGCTTAAAAAGCTAAAAGGAAAGAGAGGGACAATTTTTACTGATTCCAAATATGCTTTTGAGATAGTCCACACCTTTAGAAAAATTTGGGAAGAAAGAGGTTTAATCAGCACTCGCGGACGAGGGTTAGTTCATGAAGAATTAACAAGACAAATCCTAGAAGCTATTAGGGGACCGGAAGCAATTTCGGTAGTACATGTTAAAGGACACCAGGTAGGAATGCAATTTCGAACGCGGGGAAATAATTTGGCAGATAGAGAAGCTAAGAAAGCAGCATTATTAGTGATAAATATTCCAGAAGTCAGAGGGGATAAGACCCAAGAATATCCCTCCCGTCCCTCCTCAAAAGAAATTGAAGGATATGAAAAAATAGGAGGAAAGTGGGAAGAAGGTAAATGGAAATTACCTGATGGAAGAGAATTATTATCTAGAGATTATACCAGGAAGATTTTAAAGAAGCTTCATCAACAGACCCATTGGGGAGCACAGGTGCTTGCAGAGCAGTTTTTGAAATTTTTTGGGTGTAAGGGGATTTATGAGTTAGCTAAACAGGAAGTACAAGGGTGCATGATATGTCAAAAAAAAAATCGGACCAGGATACGACAGACCCTATTAGGAGGCCGTCCCTTAGCATATCATCCATTTGAAAAGATTCAAATAGATTTCACTGAACTACCTAAAGTGGGGAGGTATAAATACCTGTTAGTAATAGTAGATCAACTAACACATTGGGTAGAAGCCTTCCCTAGTACCAGGGCTGCAGCCCAAACAGTGACAAAGATATTGTTAGAAGAAATTATACCTCGATACAGTATAATAGACTACATAGATTCGGATCAAGGGACACATTTTACAGCAAAAATTATTAAGCAATTGGCAGATGCTTTAGGAATCCGCTGGGAATATCATACCCCGTGGCACCCTCAGAGTTCAGGACAAGTAGAAAGGATGAACCAGACGTTAAAAGCCCAGTTGTCAAAGTTAATGTTAGAAACTAAAATGTCATGGGTCAAGTGCCTTCCTTTAGCCCTGCTAAACATAAGAACTATGCCCCACTCTGAAAGTGGGCTATCACCCTTTGAAATGCTTTATGGAATGTCATATGAACATGGGATGCCAGTGGGGCACCCAAGGCTGGATGACAGCCAAATTCAACCCTATTTGATAGCAATAAATAAGAACCTGCAAGAGCTGAGAAAAAAGGGACTAATAATGCAAAGCACCCCTTTGGGGTTCGCCATACATAAAATACAACCAAGAGATAAAGTATTGGTTAAAACCTAGAAAGAAGTCTCTCTAACACCTCACTGGAAAGGTCCTTTCCTTGTGCTTCTAACCACAGACACAGCAATATGAACGGCTGAAAAAGGCTGGATGCACGCTTCTCGAGTAAAGAAGATTGAACATCAGGAAGGGTCACCTGAATGGAAAGTGACTTCTCCTCCAGGAAGCTTGAAGATAAAACTGCACCGGCATACTAAATGACTGAAGGAGATAAGTTGTTTAGTACCAGGATGCGAATGTTATCCATTTGTTCATTTTAAGTGTGGTTATTGTCAAGAAATTTAGGTTATACACTGTAAGAGGGGATACAAACCAAAAGAACTTTGTACAAGGTGCTTGGAGGAGGAATACGCATTGACCACCCATACCTTAGTAGTCGCTACTAACACGGGCATATTAGAATTAGACTCTCTAGAGTGGTATCGCTTGCTTAAAAAAGGAGTGAGGGGTAAATTAGATTCAAAGGCACAGACCTTAGCAATCGAGTGCCGACAGTCAAACAAGGTACCCTGTAGTGCCGATGCGGTCAAACTTTCAAGTTGGGACACCTTTAAGAGGAGGTATGCGGCTCGTTCCACTTATGGTTCCCCTGAAGAATACCCCTGCTGCCAAGAAGATGGGCTCCCTCGCCACGGGTGGCAACCCCGCGGGTGTAGGCAGAGGCAGAGGAGTACGCCTGTGGAGAATCCTGATGGTTCTGAGTCTAATAATGGGCAGGACGGCCAGTCTGCTCCCTGAGAATCACCTCAGTGTTGAGAAGCAGAGCCCAGCCCAAGGCTGTGAGCAGTGCTTTAAGACCACCCTCACAGGACAGGTGGCTATAGAGACCATAGCATACCAGACCCACTATGACTGCAAAAATGGCAACGAGAAGGGAAACTGTGTATATAACAGCACTCGATATAAAATGTGTCAATTGGAAAGAAGAATAGTCTGCCATGACCCGAAAGCAATTCCTAAGGATTGGTGGTTAGAGGCGCGGTCTATAAAAAAATATAAGAAGGTATTAACTCATGTGTTGTACAAACGAGTGGTTGAGCCTGTGATACCCATCTGTGACAAATGTAATCATTCTGTATGGATTGGAGAAAGAATGGAATCAATGTTTATAGCATATTCCCAAGCCAGTACAACATGCTATGATCACAGCCAATTAAGAATGTGCACTATGGGTAGAAAAAACATACTGGGTTGGAGTAAACACGAAATATGACATAAGATATTCTGTTAGTAATGAGGGTGTGATACTTAATCTTCTCAACAAAGATGATGATCGAATTTGCCTGCAGTATGACAGAATTTTTTGTTTTGCAAGAGATGAAGAAGGGGTAGACCCAGAGAGTAGGATGAAACGAATAGCTCAAGAGTTAAAGAAACAGGAGTCAGAGGCAAAAAAAAAAAGAATAGAACAAGAAAAGTTAAAGACACTAAGCGAACAATATGAACAGTTAGAACAACAGTATGACAATTGGGGTTTACCCCCCTCAAATAAAAATCTTTTCATAAACCTAATGCAGGAAATTGCTACAGAATTAGGATTATCTAATTGTTGGATCTGTGGAGGGCTTAAATCAGCTGAGAAATGGCCATGGAGAGGTGAGAGTCTAGCTCCAGAGCAACTTCTACAATGGAATCACACTCAAATTTCTAAAACATTAAAACGACCAGACGGGTGGGTTCTAGATCACCAAATAATTGGAACAGTTTGTATCAGCAGAGAAGGAAAAAGATATACTGAAGTGGTAGGATATACTCCCTGTATGTCCACTCTAGCAGTATACTCAAATAATAACTCAAAAGCCTGGCAACCAGAAACTCCTGCTGGGTATTGGAGTCGGACCAGGGGAACAAACTGCGAATGGATTGACCAAATTAGATTATGTTGGCATAAAAGCCCTGGAGCTAACCCTTACCAAACCTTAAAAGGCCTAAAAGATTACTGGGAAAGACCAGAAGCTGTAAATGACCCATGGAAAGCACCTAATGGAATATACTGGATTTGCGGGGAAAAAGCTTACAGTGAACTACCCCGCAGGTGAAAAAGATCCTGTACGTTGGGAATAATTAGACCCTCCTTCTTTGTGCTACCAAGGTCCGAGAGTAATCTGCTGGGAGCACCCCTATATGAGACCCTAGATAGAGAAAAGAGAGAATTGAATCTTGAATTTCCAAAAGCAGGAGGAGATCAAAAATGGGGAAAGGACGAGTGGCCTGCAGAGAGGATAATAGCATACTATGGCCCAGCAACTTGGGCTCAGGATGGGAGCTGGGGATATAGGACCCCAATTTAGCTGCTAAATCGGTTAATAAGACTCCAAGCTGTAGTAGAAGTTGTGTCAAATCATACCTCTGACGCTCTCGAATTATTGGCTAAGCAGCATTCCCAAATGCGAGCATTTGTATATCAAAACCGGATAGCTTTGGACTACTTGTTGGCTGAAGAAGGAGGGGTCTGTAGAAAGTTTAATGAATCTGAATGCTGTGTAGAAATTGATGACTATGGGGAAACTATCAAAAATCTTGCTGCAAAAATTAAGAAAGTAGCACACGTGCCAGTCCAAAAATGGAATTCCATCCTCCAAGCTTCATGGTGGGACCAATTGTTTGGGGGAGGAGCTTGGTGGAAAAAAGTGGAGTTCTTAATATTATGTTCCATGGCTGGTTTACTGTTTTTACCCTGTTTAGTACCATGCTTCATCCGACTCATCCATTCTGTTGTCCAAAGTATGCAGGTAGCAGCAATGCCTGTGGACCCCAAATTAGCTATAGGAAAAGCACCCAAGTTATCTAAGATAATGAAATTAAGAAAAGAAGAAGAAAAAAGTAAAGCTACTGAAGTTTTGGCTAGGTTTGAAGCCCAAATAAGCAAAGAAAAAAATAATTTATACAAACCAAGGAGAGATTATGAAATGTATAAAGAACAGTCATGGGATGATTACAAAAATGAGTTTTAGCAGACATAAAAGACGTGTGAAGTTTCTTACCAGTATCCTGTTTGATAAAAAGCTATTGTAAAACTTTAAGATATCATAAGTACTTGTAGTAGCCTAAAAAGTTTAATAAGAATAAAAGAAATCAACAACTAGAGTAATCTATCATATAAAAGGTTATTAATTTGTGTAATAATGTAGAAATGTAATTGTTAAGTCTTATAAATGTAAAAGAATGAAATTGAAATTGTGTAATGAACAAACCTAATCAAAACTTACCGCAAAAGCACGAATTAATAATTTGATGCAAAAGGGGAGGGATTGTAATATGTGTTGCAAAGTAATTCGTGCTAAAAATTAAGACTATAGCATTTTTACCAAAGCCAAGAGAAAAATACAAATACCAAAGACATGAAGCTGTCTCCAAAAGAGTGTACTTCAAGGGATTTTTCTTCTGGCAAAAACTCCAGCGATATGCCTTCGATATGCATATATGATAAGATAATATTCGTCTCCAAAGCAGTGTATTCTGAAGGATTTTTCGTCTGGCAAAAACTCCAACTATATGCCTTCGATATGCATATACGATAAGATAATATTCGTCTCCAAAGAAGTTTATTCAAAATCATAAAGAAAAGATATTCATCTACTTGTTCCAGGAACTTTCAGACGCAGCAGTAAGCTAAAAGATAAGATTAACAGAGCCCAAAAATGTATAAAAAGGTACCCCATGGAACAGCGTTTGTGAACTAGAGGGGTTCGGAGTGGACATAGCCCGAATCCAGTTCACCCGGTGTCGATCGCCTGGCTCGGCACTGCTTTGCTTGTGGCTTTTTCAAAATTTATACTTTGATAATTTAATAAATTCTCTTTATTAAATTGGCTGTTTCGTTTATGACAATAGGATAGTGCACTATATGAAAGCAATATTAAAGCAATTATATTAAAGCTAGCAAAAAGAAATTATTATTAAAGGTTGATGTAATGCACCCATATCAACACTCCTAGGCAGGTGTCTTTCTCTTAACCTCGAGGAGTATCCTTGGTGGGTGTCTCCAGACACCAAGGGAGGAATCTCCACACACTCCAAGGAGTGTTAGAAGAACCTACCCTATGGAAAGTGGAATAGTGATTGACTCTTAGTCATATGCCTCGAGGTCAGCTGTATCAGCTTAACATTTTTAGGTAAAGATACTTTACCATATCTGCCACATCTTTACCTCACTATCAGGATGAGTCCAACTGGTTTTAGCATAATTCAACATCAAAAGCAGCTGATGGGCCCCCTCTCAGTCCACCACCAATAGCATTGTAAATAGAGCATTGTTCGAGTTGCTTGACCATGTTCCAGGGCAAAGCACCCTGCTACACTGATGTTGGTCAATTCCCTTTTAAGGACCTGTCACTTCATCCAAATAGTCTGGTGTAATGAAGGAATTTCTCTCTCTCTTTCTTGTGCACCTTGTATTTTTCCTTCTCCTTCCAGTTTTGTTTCCCTGTTGCTTTGAAAAGCATGACCCAGGTTATTTGCTTCTTTGCTTTTCTTCCCTTTTGACCCGATGAAGTGAGTGGTTTTTACATCCTCATACGTGCTGTGTGGTAGTTGGGTTTCTCAGTGGGCAGATTTGGTAAGATGCTGATGGCAGAAAGCAGGTAGAGTGTCTCCCACTGCCTTTTTATATATGTATTTTGCATTTGCTTTTATTGTGAATCTTTTGACTCAGCAGCTTAGTCAAAAATAATTTTTAAAATTCTGTTTTGCTTAATCGAAACATTTCCTTCAACCCTAAGTGTGCTACCGAACAAGTTATATTTCTGTAAGAAGTCTATGCAGCAGTGAGTGAAGATGTTGGAAAATTCTTTCAACTTTAGCATGATAGTGTATGATCCCTATATTCATGGTTAATGCTTAGTTTTGTACCATACAGTGCTTAGTACAAATACCAGAGCTTAATGTGGCCTTGTGTTAACTCCCTACATCTGTGACTAATAAGTCTTGTGCCAGCTAATGCTTCCTTGTTTACTTCTATCAGCGATTAATATGTACTAGCCAATATCTTAGTTTTGAGAACAAGGATTGTGTGTCAGAGCAAAGAATGATAAGACAAGTACATTATGACCTGATGACGTATTTGAGATACTCTCAAGGAGAAAAGATTCATCAGAAGATCTGGAACCATATCCAAACAAGTCCATGGAAATAATTAGCCAGTCAGGACAGGACAAGATGTGAAAAATGTGCTCTACACTGCAGCCAGGGAGAATGGTCCTTCCTGGAGCCTCTGGCAAAAAGTACCCAGGGAGACTCGAGGACGACCCTTGGGGTTCTGGAGTTTGGGATACAAAGGATCCGAGCTACGCCCCAACTGAAAAAGAGATACTGGCAGCTTATGAAAGGGTTTGAGCTGCTTCAGAAGTGATTGGCACCAAAGCACAGCTCCTCCTGGCACCCTGACTGCCAGTGCTGGGCTGGATGTTCAAAGGGAAAGTCCCTTCCACACATCATGCCAGTGATGCTACGTGGAGTAAGTGGGTCGCGCTGATCACACAGGGAGCTTGAATAGGAAACCCCAATTGCCCAGGGATCTTGGAAGTCATCATGAATTGGCCTGAAGGCAAAAATCACTTCTCCACCCAACCTTTAGGTGTGTCTGGGATTGCTGCGACCCAGGTGCAGGACCTTGCACTTTGCTTTGTTGAACTTCATGAAGTTTGCATCAGCCCACCTCTAAAGCCTGTCACAGTCCCTCTGGATGGCATCCCCTCCCTCCAGCATGTCGACTGCACCACACAGCTATCCATTAGCTCCCAAGAAGCTACTGTTCTTCTCCAAAATAAATGCTCTCCTTCCTTCTCCTGTGGTCGTGGGTTCACCATGCTGTTCAGGAAAACCCTGGAAAACCCCGATGGATTGCCTTGAACTAGAACAGCTTTTCAAGGTGTACGATAATAACTTCAGGAATCAAAGAAAGGTCACAATGTACACATTCAGCATTCCAAATCAGCATCAAAAGTCATGAGTCATATGCCAGAAGAACTTGACATTTCTGATTAAGTGGTTTCATGTTGTTTCTTGTTTGGGAGCTTTTGGGTCACATTTTCTGGTTTTCCCTTCAAGTCAAAAAAGTGTAAAAACACTTCTAGAACTCCCAATTCTTATGGTTTTGTTATGAATCTGCTGTGATCTGGCTGTTTTCTGTAGCTTCACCTCCTGGAGTCTGGGGATACTGGACAAGATTAGAAAAATCAGCGAGTGAACGGCGACTCAATGAAAGATTGATGGCCATGATATCCTGGGCACTGTATCCACGTGCTTTGGGTTCCCAGGGAAGTGGGACAGCTGAGGATGGCTGGGAATGGCATGGGGACAAGCCTGGCATGCAGCAGGGCTTCAGCTGTGGCTTCTGATATTTGGGGTTCTGCTGAACCACAGCTTTTACTCTCACCCCAGACCTGTCCGCATGCTCATGTCGTCCCTTCTCAAGTCCCTTGATTGGGGAGTGCACATATTATTTAAATTCTGAAAATCAGTTGTGGCAATCCCAGATATGCGTATAGATTGGGAGAAGAAGTCATTGAGAGCAGCCCTGTGGAAAAAGACTTGGGGGTTCTGGTGGATGAGAGGCCGGACATGAGCCAACAGTGTATGCTCGCAGCCCAGAAGACCAACCACATCCTGGGCTGCAGCAAAAGACGCATGCCCAGCAGGTCAAGGGAGGTGATTCTCCCCCTCTACTCTGCCCTTGTGAAACCCCACCTGGAGTACTGTGTCCAGGTCTGGGGTCCTCAGCACAAGAAAGACGTGGACCTGTTAGAGTGGGTCCAGAGGAGGCCACAAAGATGATCAGAGGATTGGAGCACCTCTCTCCTATGAAGACAGGCTGAGAGAGTTGGGATTGTGCAGCATGGAGAGGAGAAGGCTTCGGAGAGACCTCATTGCAGCCTTCCAGTACCTAAAGGGGGCTTATAAAAAGGAGGGAGAGGGGCTCTTTATACAAGCAGATAGTGACAGGACAAGGGGCAATGGTTTTAAACTGAAAGAGGGCAGGTTTAGATTAGATGTTAGGAAGAAATTCTTTACTCAAAGGGTGGTGAAGCACTGGAACAAGTTGCCCAGAGAAGCTGTGGATGCACCATCCCTGGAAGTGTTCAGGGCCAGGGTGGATGGGACCCTGAGCAACCTGATCTAGTGAAAGGCGTCCCTGCCCATGGCAGGGGAGGGTTGGAACTAGATGATCTTTAAGGTCCCTTCCAACCCAAACCATTCTATGATTCTATGAAGTAGTGTTTTATGAAAGAAAATGTGACAAGCCTGAACCATCCCTCTTGGGTCAATAGAAATGCAGTTCAGCTTTTAGTGATGTTCTTTAATAAATTCCTTCAGCCATGATGGGGGTGAGTGAAGCAATAGGGGAAAACAGAGGGTTAAAATCGCTTCCCTGGTGTGAAGTGAGCTGTGAGGAACAGGTCCCAACAGGCCCCCAGGTAAGTAATTATTTTCTCAGACTTAATCTTCCATCTCAGTTTACAATTAAGCACATAATCCTTTTTGCTTTGATATTTATACCTCACTCTGCATCTTCTCTTTGTTCCACCAAAAACAGAAAAAAAAAAGACTGGGCTGAGAGATTCAGACGTGTGTGGACCTTGTAGGTGCCTCTTCTCTTCTGGGAGGTCAACTTCTGGTGTCATGGCAGGGCTTGGGATGATGTTAAATAGATCCAGGTACAGGACTTACTTCCCTGACCCTGTATAACAGTCTAGCTGAATAAATGAATCCCAACAATTTTTGGTGAGACATCATTTTGGAGAATGCTAAGGAAACTGGGACTTCACTTTACCTGCAGATGTTAGAAATACGGTCCTCCTGGAGGTTATAAATGCCTTGGAAATGACTGGAATTTAGCAAGATCGTGCTGGAAACCAGACACTTCTAATCTGTGTTTCAAAAATGAGCTGGTCATTTATGGGTGAGCAGCAGGATGTGTCCCTCAGAGAGTCCCCAGAACCATAGAATCCTAGAATCATGGAATGGTTTGGGTTGGAAGGAATTGTAAAGATCATCTAGTCCCAACCCCCCTGCCAGGGGCAGAGACACCTTCCACTAGACCAGGTTGCTCAAAGCCTCATCCAACCTGGCCTTGGTAGGAGTCGCTATGTAGGATTTATGGGGAGTATTTGTTGTGTGTGAAGCCGTGTTGCTGCCACAGCAGGGATGGCTCTGAAGCTGTGAGCTCATTTTGCCATTCAAAAGAGCAAATTGAAGTGAACCAAGAGGCAGAACTTCAGCTACATCAACTGGCTTCCACCTGCATCTACATTTGATATACCCCATAATCCTTCCATACTGCCTACTCCTTCAGACAATAGATTTATGTAATATTTTACAACCAATATGGACAGAAGTTTGGAGAATGACACATTTTTTTATTGACTACAAAGTCATTATACAAGTCTATCACCTAAAATATGAGCACGGTAGAAAGAACTTGATATTCCTAAAGCAGACTGTATAAAAGCTTCATTGGAGTCTAATTTGTAGTATGGGCTATAAATCGTTCAAGCTGCAGTGCTCATACCATGTCCCTGACACATTGGGCTGCCCTTGAAGATGCTCTGTTTAATAAAGTAACTAACTCCGTGAGAGATCACTTTCAAGCACTTTATTATGGATGTATTAAGATGTCCACAGCCAATTGCCTTTGCTTTTAGCATGGAGAAGGAAGATGAGCTCTGTTAGGGATGGTAACTGGCAAATCACAGAGCCTTTACTTCAGCGGGGAAACACACAAGGTATGAGGGGAAAGAGGGCACCACGTCCATCAGAGGCTTTTGGGTTTTATTTTTGTCTGTTTTAGGGCTCACCCCGTCTCACCGGACCTTAACTCACAGCACCCCACCGTCCCAGGACTCCCCGAAGCGCTGAGGCGGCGAGGCCGAGGGCGGAGCCTCCCCACACCCCGCAGGCCCCGTCCACCCTCGGCCCCGCCCAGGAACCGGCTCCACCGCCCAATGGCGCTTCGGCGAGCGCGGGGCGGGACCACCTCCTCTACCTCCTCCCCGCTGCTCCCCCCCCATTCCACCACCGTCTGTGGCCCCGCCGAGGGGAGAGTCATGGGGCAAAAGGCGCGCTGAGAGCGCGGCCCTGGCGCCCGGGTCGTGCTCGCTACGGCATGGCGGCTCCGCGCCGCTAGGCCCTATCCGGCCTGCGGCGCCTCCCCCGCCATGCCGAGCAGCAGCGCCGCCGCGGTCTCCCGTGCCGCCGAGCTGCCGCGCCTCCCCCCCCATCCACTGCCACTGCTCCAGCAGCACATCTCCGGCCTCGGTTTCCGCGACCACGGCCTGCCCGCCGGAGGCAGCGGAGTGGCGGGGGCGGCCCGGCAGCGGGCGGGCTTGGGGCCGCCGCCCGACTCCCTCGGGGAGCCAAGGCTTGGCGGGGCGGGGGAGGCGGCGGCGAGGGATGAGGGAGATCTGGACCTGGAGGAAGAAGAGGACGAAGAGGACCACCTGGCCGCGCTGCTGCTACTCTCCACGTCTTCCTCGCCCTCCCAGCCGCTCCCGTTGCTGCCGGCGTTGGGCTCCGTCCTGCTCTCGCCCGCTCTCGATGAGCAGGAGGCAGCGGCGGGGGCGCACGATCCTGAGGGCATGATGGCGGCAACGCTGTCCCACGCTTACGGCAGCGGCCTGAGTGGCGGCGGTGCGGTGAGCCTCAGCGGCGAGCAGACGGCGCTGCTCCGCGGAAAGAGCGTCAACACCACCGAGTGCGTGCCCGTGCCCAGCTCTGAGCATGTGGCTGAGATCGTGGGCCGCCAGGGTGAGTGGAGGGACCGGATGGGGTGTGGGACGGCCCGGGCCTGCTGTCCTTCCCCGGGGTTCGTGGCAGGCCTCTCCCCGCACGCCCCTGGGGCGTGCCCCTTCGGGGCCGGTTGCAGGATCACCTTGTCTCGGTAGTGGCTTTATGCCCTCTGGGGACGACCTCTCCCTCCCAGACCCCGGCTTCCCCACGGGGAATAGGATGCTGGCACCAGGCCAGGCCTGCTTGAGAAGGCGAGAGCAAGGACTGGATTAGCTCAGACCTTCTATTATTGTTCATCCGAGCTGTAAAATGCAATGGATAGCCTGGCAACGTACAGGTAGGTGTTGGCACAGGCTTTGCTCTTCAGTGACACTTGGCTCGTGGTCTTTAATGAGAGGCTACCTTTCACTGTAGGAACTTTGGACTGTGTTTTACAAAGATTTTTGAGTGAAGGACTTTATTTTGCCTTGGAGAGCAAGGTATGGGCTGACACTGTTCCTACAGCTTTTCATGGTGCTCACCGATTACAAATACCTGAAGAGTCAACGAGATGGAGAAAGGAGCCATGTTTAGCCCTCCTCTGTGTGAAAGCCCTTGTCTTTCTGCTCGGGTTATGGCTTCCTGTTGATTGCTGTTGCTACACTCGGTGGGTCTCTATTATGTCATTAGGATGAGGTCATATCAGTGATGTCACCTTCGTTTTGTGCCTTTCATGTGGTCTTGTGGGAGCGGTGCTTGGAGGAGTTAGAAAGATGTTCTGCACCAGCTTTCTAGTGGTGAACCTAATTTTAAAAGCCCTTTTTATATATTGAGAGAAGCACTGAGCAGTGTCAAGTGTAGGCGTGGAAACGCAGACAATGAAGTTGCCACTCTCTCTTCCCTTTCTGTGTTATTTTTTATTGGTTTGGGGGTGGTATGTCTCATTTGCTGATGAGCTCTGATAATGAGCAGTTATGCTGCCTGGTCTCTCTACACCAGTGTGGCTTTTGAATGGTTTCTTTCCCTTGAGTATGGAAGAAATGGTAAGATTGGTCTAAACCAATGTGGTACTAAAGAAAGGCCCACCGAGCACCAATGCTTAGGCAGACTTGTTTTCTCTTTCTACGTTTATTTTAGGTTTTTAGCAGTTAAAGGTGGGGTTTTTGCTGTATGTGTCAAAGGAGAATAGAAGGCTGTGCTGCAGAAATTTGCAGGTAGCTTCCTCTGATGCAGACAAGTCTGTTCTGTTCAAGCAGAAAATTTCTTTTCCAAGAAATAGTGTTTCAATGTCTTAAGACTAATGTGTCATTGGGGATGGTGGGCAGAGGAGAGGGGGATGGGTAGAAAACAGAACTGAAAACCGTGATTGCTACAGTCCTCTAAAGGAGGAAATAGAAACTATTGGGCTTCAAGGACTGATTAGGCTGCCCTGTTTATTCTCCACCAGATCAGGGTTGTTCTCTGTAGTATATTTTTCAGTACTTTGAGTCACTTAAAAACAAGATAATGGGGTTTGCATAAAAATAGGATCATTGTTCCTGAAGAGTTCATTTGCTACTTCTGCTTTTATTTTTCATCTGGTGTCACATTGTTTGGCTTGTGATAAAATATTTAGCCTTGATGGGGAGGGATTTTATAATACAAAGAATTAGGGCTACAAAAGAGGAAGGAGCAGGAGTAGAGGGAGAGCTAAAAAATTGTTACCAAATATACTTGTATGAAAGCTTTGTGCAAGGAGGCCCTTCAGAATTCTCATTCATGGGAGACTTATGCTTAAAGACTGCCTTATGTAAGTTGTATTAGTTCCACTAAATATTTGTCAAATGTCTTAGACATACTAGTCCTTGCATCCCCTTTTATGGTCCAGAACTGTGCTGGCTCATTGCATGGGTTAGAGGCTCTTGCTTTCTCATCCACTTGCTTTGCATATCTGTGCCCTAGCCCACAAAGTGTTGTCAGTTGTAGTGCAGCTAGGTCTGCCTTGAGCAAGGCTGGTCAGAGCTGCATCATTCACCGATTGTTCTGCTTTCTGTAAAAATGAAGATACATATTCTCTTCCTAGCACACATCCTAACCAGCTGGTTACATTATCATACTTTCCACTAGACCAGGTTGCGCAAAGCCCCATCCAACCTGGCCTTGAATACTTCCAGGGATGGGGCATCCACAGCTTCTCTGGGCAACCTGTTCCACTACCTCACCACCCTCACAGGAAAGAATTTCTTCCTAATATCTAATCTAAACCTACTCTCAGTTTGGATCCATTCCCCCTTGTTCTGTCACTACATGCTCTTGTAAATAGTCTCTTTCCACCTTTCTTGTAGGTGCCCTTCAGATACTGGAAGGCCACAATTAGGTTGCCTCAAAGCCTTCTCTTTTCCAGGCTCAACAATCCCAATTCTCTTAGCCTTTCCTCATAGGAGAGGTGCTTCATCCCTATAATCTTGGTGGCCTCCTCTGGACTCCAACAAGTCAATGTTCTTCCTGTGCTGGGGACCCCAGAGCTGTATGTAGCACTGCAAGTGGGGTTTCATGAGAGGGACAGAATCACCTCTCTTGCCTTGCTGCCCTTGCTGCTTTTGATGCAGCCCAGGATACAATTGGCTTTCTGGGCTGCAAGTGCACATTGCTGGCTCATGTCTAGCCTCTCATCCACCAGCACCACCAAGTCCTTGGCAGGGCTGCTCTTGATCTGTTCATCCCCCAGCCTGGATTGCCCTGACCCAGGTGCAGGACCTTGCACTTGGTCCTGTTGAACCTCATGAGATTCTCATGAGCCCACTTCTCAAGCTTGTCCAGGTCCCTCTGGATGGCATCCCATCCCTCAGGTGTGTCAACTGCACCACTCAGCTTGGTGTTATCTGCAAAGTTGCCGAGGGTGCACTCGATCCCTTAATCTACGTCATTAATGAAGATATACAGCACTGGTCCCAATATGGACCCCTGAGGGGCATCACTTGTCACTGATGTCCATCAGGACTCTGAGCCATTGACCACTATGCTCTGGATGCAACCATACAACCAATTTCTTATCCACTGAACAGTCCATCCATCCATCAAATCCTTCTGTCTCCAATTTAGAGAGAAGGATGTTGTGGGGGACCATGTCAAAGGCCTTACAAAAGTCCAGATAAATGACATCTGTAGCCCTTTCCTTGTTCACTGATGTAGTCACTTCGTCATAGAAGGGCCACTAGGTTGATCAGGCAGGACTTGCTGTTGATAAAGCCGTGCTGGCTGTCCTGAATCACCTCCTTGTCCTCCATGTGCCTTAGCATAACTTCTAGGAGGATCTGTTCCATGATCTTCCCAGGATTATCTTGAACGAATTCAGATAAGTTTTATGCCAGACTCCTCTGTACTGCAATATTTTAATATCTAATTATATAAGGGTGATGAGATTGAAATGTTACTTCTGATAGATTTCCACAAAGATTAAGTTTATATTCTTTGTATTGCTGTCAGGTATAAAAAGAACTTGAAATGTCTGCAGCCTAAAAACATCAGCTCTGAAATACCAGGAATGCTGAGTTTGATCTAGGCTTTGCTTGAGGCCTCACTGCTGTGTCTGAGAGCATGTTTTTTGTAAGTCCTAACTGAAAAAGTAATGATAACCAGAATTCCACAGTATTCTTTATCCAAATTTAATTTTTTGCACAGAGGAAGAGAATCTGTAGACACTGTTTATCAGACCTAAAGAGCTTCTGAGTCCTAAGCAAGCTGTAAACAAGCAAAGACTTTATGGTGCATGCATTTAACATTTTTTCAATTGTGTGCGAGTTTCAGAATTAAATATAGCACTTCGGGCAGTGAAGTGGTGTTCCCACAGCCCTGCTCTAGGTTGCTGGATTCCAGATTAGAATCATAGAATGGTTTGGGTTGGAAGGGACCTTAAAGATCATCTAGTTCCAACCCTCCCCTGCCATGGGCAGGGACGCCTTTCACTAGATCAGGTTGCTCAGGGTCCCATCCACCCTGGCCCTGAACACTTCCAGGGATGGTGCATCCACAGCTTCTCTGGGCAACTTGTTCCAGTGCTTCACCACCCTTTGAGTAAAGAATTTCTTCCTAACATCTAATCTAAACCTGCCCTCTTTCAGTTTAAAACCATTGCCCCTTGTCCTGTCACTATCTGCTTGTATAAAGAGCCCCTCTCCCTCCTTTTTATAAGCCCCCTTTAGGTACTGGAAGGCTGCAATGAGGTCTCTCCGAAGCCTTCTCCTCTCCATGCTGCACAATCCCAACTCTCTCAGCCTGTCTTCATAGGAGAGAGGTGCTCCAATCCTCTGATCATCTTTGTGGCCTCCTCTGGACCCACTCTAACAGGTCCACGTCTTTCTTGTGCTGAGGACCCCAGACCTGGACACAGTACTCCAGGTGGGGTTTCACAAGGGCAGAGTAGAGGGGGAGAATCACCTCCCTTGACCTGCTGGGCATGCATCTTTTGCTGCAGCCCAGGTTCTCGTGTGGGCATTTTTGCTGGTAGCTGTGCACAGATGTGGGATGCCACAGCTATAGAAGGTGTCGAGTGCTTGAAATGTACCTTGTGGTTGATAGTTGAAACTATGTTGGAGGTTGCTGGGTTACTGTGACAGTAGTTCAATGTGTTGCTGCTGGAAGCATTTACATCACTGGAAAAGGCTTAAGACTTTAATGAATAGTTAAGTGCTCCTTAAAAGTGATGTATTGTTTCTGAAGCCTGGCAGGTTTTTGTGCCTTTTTTTTAATAATGTAATTTTTATTAATCTTAAATGTTCTCAGCTTTTTCTTATTCCCCTTGCCCCCCAGAAAATGAAATTGACAGACACTGGTTGGGGTAGTGCAATATGTTTCTTTGTAGTCTTTGAGGTGGAAAAATCTCAAAGGTGAACAACAAAGGAAAAGATATTTCTATCATTTTATTCTTGTAAAGGCATGCGACTGGGAGCCAGGAAAACTAGATTCCATTCCTGGCAGTGTACAGGCTTCCTGTATGAATTTGAACTAGCTGTTGAATCCACCCTTTGCTAACTTGGCCAGTCATCATGCTGAGCAGAAAATCTACTTCCTTTGCTGTCAGCTGCTAAAAATCCTGCGTGCACAAAGTTGCATTGGTTTAAAAAAATAAAATCGTTAGAGAAAGTGCTCCTGAGAAGTGGTAGCAAGAAAGCTGTGTTGCTTAGGAGGTGACCTTGTTGGCATGAGAAAAGCTGGAATTAAATAAGCATGTATCTAGACTTAAAAAACTTCTGGAGGTCTATCGTGTGAAGGACTTGTGAAAGTCTGCTGTGGATCACCTGAAAAGTGTTTCCCCTATGTAAAGTTGGTGATGGTGAGTCTTCAGTGCCCCCTGCACTTTGCACTTGAAGTAAGACACATTTAAACATTAAAATCTCTTTTGAATAATGCAAAAAGAGAGGTAGTGTCTAAAGACAAACAGAAAACCTGAAAGATGCTGGAAGGGACAAAGTCTGTCCTGTAGAGATGCTGCATCCCTGAGTATATTGACTATATACCCCTGAGAGCTTTTGAGCAGCCTTCTCTTGGAAAGCTTTCTCAACATCACCAGAGACTCTTAAAGCTGCTCTCTTTTCCCATCTCTTAGCTTGGCACTAATAGGGTCAAACAAAATCCTGCTTCCTTTGATCTGGCACAGCCAAGTGGTCAACCTCAATTCCTTGGCTCTTGGTTAAAGTACTTGAGATCTCCAGACTCCTCTGTCCTGGTACCTAGGCAATTCCAAGCCTGTATGGCTGCAGCACCTGGTGCACTTGAGCTTGAAATGCTGGTCTGGAAAGTATCTCGTCTAAAAACACTTCTACAGCTCCAGCTGGATAATGACAAGTAGGAAAGTCATGTATCATCTTCGCTTTGTATTTTTTTTACATGTACTAATGCTAAGTAAGTGGTCAGTTGCTCCTCAGAAATGGGTGTGATAGAATTATAATGGGAGCAGTCTTGGTCACTATATATAGCATAGAATCATAGAATATCCTGAGTTGAAAGTGACCCACAAGTGTCATCAAAGTCCAACTCCTGGCCCTGCATGGGACAACCCCAAAAATCACACCACGTGCCTGAGAGTATTGTCCAAACATTTTCAACTCTGTCAGGCTTGGTGCTGTGACCACTTCCCCGGGGAGTCTGTTGCAGTGCCCAACCACCCTCTGGGTGAAGAACCTTATCTTAATATCCAACCTAAACCTCCCCTGACACAACTTCAGGCCATTCCCTTGGGTCCTGCCACTGGTCACCAGAGTGAAGAGATTTGTACCTGCCCCTCTACTTCCCCAGAAGTTGTAGACTGCGATGAGGTCTCCCCTCAGTCTCTTCTAGGCTGAACAAGTCAAGTGACCTCAACTGCTCCTTGTATAGCTTCCCCTCCAGACTCTTCACCATCTTTGTTGCCCTCCTTTGGATACTCTCTATACTCTCTAATAGCTTTATAGCTTTCTTATATTGAGGTGCCCAAAACTGTGCACAAGACTTGAGGTGAGTCTGTGGTAGGTTGACCTTGGCTGGACACCAGGTGCCCATCAAGCCACTCTATCACTCCCCAGCTGGGCAAGGGAGAGAAAATAAGATGGAAAACGACTTGTAGATTGAGATAAGACAGTTTACTAAGGCAAAAGTGAAAGCTTGTGCACGCACAAGCAAGAGGAAAAAAATTTTATATTCTCTACTTCCCAACAGCAAGTGATGTCTGGCCACTTACTGGGAAGTGGGGCTTCAGCATGTGTAGCAGTTGCTCCAGAAGACAAACATTGTAAGTAAGGAATACCCCCCTTCCTCCTCCTTTTCTTAGCTTTTATATCCCTTATGGAATATCCCTTTGGTTAATTTGGGTCAGCTGGCCTAGTTGTGTCCCCTCCCAGGATCTTGCCCACTCCCAGCCCCTAATGGGGGGAATGTTGAGAGACAGCACTGATGCTATGCCAGCACTGCTCAGCAGTAGCCAAAACACTGGTGTGTTATCAGTACCTTTCCAGCTCCCAATGCAAAGCACAGCACTGTGAGGGCTGCTTTGGGGAAATGAACTCTGGTGCAGCCAGACCAAATACAGAGCCATCTTGATATGTTCCACAGGCAGGCACAGGGGTTTGGTAACTGCAGTGTAACTAAAAGCTTGTGATTGCAGGGGTGAGTTGTTGATGGGTCAGGAGGCAAGGAAAAATGTCTTTAGTATAAAATGCTCTTAATTTTTTTATTATATAGTGAAAGGTTCAAGAGTTAAGGGCAGGGAAAGATCACTCACAGATTACTGTCACTGGCAAAACAGACTCAACTTGGGGATATTAATTGAATTTATTACTAACAAAATCAGAGCAGTGTCGCGTTGACCGCTGGCTGCCCGGAGGCCTGTCAGGCGACTTGCTATGGTGTCCCAGGCAGGGGAAACCACTCGGTGCAAGGCTGGTTGGAATCCGCTCTCTAGGGAGCCTTCTGCCCTCAGCTCTCGAGGGAGCGGGCTGCAGTCTGGGTGTTGCCTAGCAACCGACGGAGGCAAAGGAGGAGAGAAGGGCTCTTCGTTGCAGCAGTGTTCCCTTTATTCCCGCGGGGGAAGAAGCAACAAAACGAGCCCCGAGAAAGGCTGGGGGGCAGTTTTCAAACCGGGGAGACTCAGGGGTGGATCCAAGGGAAGACCAATAGGGAATTGATGGGGAATGACAGAGAACCAATGGGGAATAACAAGGGGAGGAACTTACATAGGCAAGCCAATGGGGTTTACAACAGAGATGAACTTTCTAGAACATAATTAACTAAGCAATGAGATACATAAATATGCAAAAGGAACTTAACCAATTGAGAACTGAGGAACAAAGAACTAGCTAGAACAGTGGGAGGAGATGCCTCTAAGGGTGACACCCAGGGGGAGGAACCCTCAGGCCTCGGTGCCGCCCTCAGAACCACTGTCATGAGTGGGGAAGTCAATCCACTGAATGCCTTTAGACCTGTCCAGGGGCTGAGTCACCGCAACATCTCCCCCATTTCTATTAGGTAATTTTAAAATAAAATTGAGGACAAGTCTTCTAATAACGGCAAAAGTAAGGCAGGTAAGTAATATGAAAAGTATGACAAAGAAAATGTCTTTAATTAGGGAAGCCCACCAGTTCGAAATTCCCCATCCTGATAGCAGGTCTTCAAGCCAGGACTTGGACTCTTTTTTGATTTGATGCACTAGATCTTGCATCCCCTGGATGGCGTGGCGGACGTCGGGAGCTTTCGATGACAAATTAAAGCAACAAAGTCCCTCGAACTCCTGGCACTCGTGATTATGGAGCAGCAATAGATAATCGATTGCTGCTCGGTTTTGCAAAGTCGCCTTCCTAGTTATCCCCTCGTCTTCGAGGAGGGCGCTTATGGCAGTTGAAGTCAAGTTCGCCTGTTTAGCCACCCAACACTCTAGGGTGCCCAATTCCCCTAGAGCTTTCGCTGAATCTACCCAGGGCAAGAAGAGAGAGGCAGCTGAGCGCTTTAAATGGGACCAATGAAAAATTTCTGAGTCGCAGCTCTCATCCAATTTACTAAAACTCCTTTTGAGCGTGTGAGCTCAGTTTTGTTCTTGTTCTGCCAATCAATAATTTGAGACATGTTAGGGGTAAACAGGGACAACTGCCCGAATGTGCATGGCCCTCCGAGAAGGCGAGAGGGGATGCCTGCCCAGGCCCGGTCACCGCATAGCCAGAACATCCCTTTAGGAAGCTGCCTAGGGTGACCATCTAGGGTAGATGCCATTTTAACACACGCAATGTGCTGGCACCATCGGGCAGCTTGGTATTTGGCCTGGTGCTGAAGAAGGTTGATGTAATGCTCTCTCTGAGTAGGGGGGGTAAACACAAACTGTATACAATAAGGGGCAACAGAAGAACCAAGGAGGTGAAATTCGGTCGGCTCACTGGACAGCTTAGGAAGGCCCTTGATCCAGTCCCTCCAAAGTACTAATGGGTTTTTTACATAGGTCAGGACCGTCCTTACAACAAAGGTCTTGCGTGTCTGGTGGGCTCGCCGATTATTCTCCTTTTGTAAAGTTAACAGAAGAGAGGGATACTCAGAGGAGTTCACAGGGATCCCCACTAGGCAGGTCGACATCGGGTCGCCAGGAGTTGAGGAGCTGAGGCAGAGATGGTCCTGCCCCAGCGAGCGTGCGAGGAGCTCCCAGACGTTAGTTTTTGGCTGCGGGATGATCCACGCCGTGCCCGGGGAGATGCAGAGCAGAAGAGCCAAGGCCATTAGTAGGATGGGGAGGTGGTCAAGTGCTGGTGGGCCAAACATATCTAGGTAAAAACAAACACGTAAATGTCAAGCAACAGAGACAAAGGCGATTTTAAAACAACGGATAACATAACGGGAGTGGGTCTGGGGGTTTCTTTCGGCGCCTGCGCCTCCATGCCGCGACCTTGACTTCTTTTGGTGTTGCTGTTTTAGGGACTACATAGGGCTTCACGCACCTGGCTGGTACCCACCTCAGCCCCTGAGGGGTGGATACACTTGCATACTCTCTTCCCCACGTAATTAGTTGGTATGGCCCGAGAACTTGTTGAGTTTCTGGGTCTTTTATCAAAACCTCTGGGTTCTCCTTGAGCTTGTGCCTGCCTCTGTTAGTAAAATGTCTGAAAATGGGAGGTTCAGGCTCCTCAAAAGACCCGTTTAAGAAGTTAATCGTGAAGAGGGCCTTGGCAAGCCTGAGAATGGGTGAGTTGATCTTAATAGTGGGGCTCTGTTGTAGGAGGATCCTCTTGAGTGTTTGATGGGCCCTCTCTACAACAGCCTGCCCGGTTGGGGAGTGGGGAATGCCGGTGGTATGGCGAATTCCACACTGTTGGCAGAGGCTCGCAAATCCTTTTGAGGCGTAGGCAGGCCCATTGTCGGTCTTGATTTCTTGGGGCACGCCCAGCACGGCGAAGGCCTGGACAAGATGCTTCTCCACGTCCCTGGCCTTTTCGCCGGCATGGGCGGAGGCGAACATTGCCCCTGAAAAAGTGTCGATACAAACATGGATGTACTTTAACCGTCCGAATTCAGAAAAATGAGTAACATCCATTTGCCACACCTCCCCACTGTTAGTGCCTCTAGGATTTACCCCGCTGCCAAGAGATGGTAGTTGGTAAGTTTGGCAGCTGGGGCATGTCGCCACGATGGCCTTCGCTTGGGCCCGCATGAGGTGGAACATGCGGACTAAAGCTGGCACGTTTTGATGGAACATCGAATGGCTAATCTTCGCCTGCTCAAACACCTGAGGGAGCTTCACGAGCTCCGCAGGAGAAGCCAGAATGTCGGCCCTCCGGTTGCCCTCGGCAACCTCCCCTGGCAGTTCTGTATGTGACCTCACATGCATCACATAAAAAGGTTGCTCTCGGTGGGAAATTAGTTTTATCAATTTCGAGAGCAAGTGAAATATTTTTTGATTGGATACTTCTTTTAGGAGGGCCCCTTCCGCCCTCATAGTTACTCTGGCAACATAAGCTGAATCTGTGATTAAATTGAAGGGTCCAGGGAACTTTTCAAATGCCCTGACGACAGCTGCTAGTTCTGCAACTTGGGGTGATCCTGGGACCACCTCGACGTCATCTTCCCACTGCTGCGTCTTGGGGTCTCTCCAAGTGATGACAGACTTGTGAGACCTCCCTGAGCCGTCTGTGAAAAGTGTGAGGGCATTTGGAAGGGGTGTTCTACTTTGGACCTCTTTCGGAATCAAATGAAAGGCCTCATTAAAGAACTTATGTTTGGGCCTGTGACTTGAAAGGTGACCGGAGTAGCTATCTAATGCAAATTGTAAATTTTCATTTGTTTGCATTAAATGTTCTAATTGTTCGGCAATTACAGGTAAGTAAATGCATGTGAAATCACACCCTGCCAGGGTGCGGAGTCGGGCTCGACCTCTGATGATGAGGTTAGCCATTATTTCCTGTGGCGTTGTAATGCTTTTGGACGGTTGGTGCGGAAGGAACACCCACTCGATGATGACAAGGGGGTCCTTCTGCGCCTCGTCCCACTGGAAAATGAGGCCATGGAGGTGTGGCGCCTTACCTAAAACAATCAGCTGGAATGGGAGGCAAGGTATGTACCGATGGGCCTGCCTGGTGGAGATTGCCTCTTCCGCTTTCTGGATTGCTTTTCGAGCTTCTGCCGTCAGAGACCTGGGCGAGAGTAAGTCTCCCTCCCCCCTCAAAAGATTGAAAAGAGGGGCCAGGTCCTCTGTGGTCAACCCCAACCAGGGCCTCACCCAATTCAGGCTGCCACACAGCTGCTGGAGCTGCTGTAAATTTTGGGGATTGTCATTGATGGTGATAGGGCAAGGTGCGATTGTCATTTCAGTGATCTTGAGCCCTAGGTATTTCCACGGGCTTGTTCTCTGTATTTTTTCCGCCTGGAGCTCAAAGCCTTGATCTTCTAAGGCTCTGGTGACCATCTGTAAGGTCTGCTCCAGGAGGCTGTCACTGGGGCAGCAGATCAGCACATCATCCATATAGTGGAGGATGATGGCTTTGCCCGCTTTGGCGCGGATAGGTGACAGGATTTTTGCAACGTACCATTGGCAGATGGTAGGGCTGTTCTTCATGCCCTGAGGCAACACCCGCCAATGGTAACGCTGCATGGGAGCTTCCTGGTTGATGGAGGGCACCGAGAAAGCAAACCGCGGCGCGTCTTCGGGATGGAGGGGAATCTGGAAGAAGCAGTCCTTAATGTCCAGGACTGCAATCTTCCAGTTTTGAGGGAGCATGGTGGGCGATGGCATGCCCGGTTGAAGGGGCCCCATGTCCTCAATGGCCTGATTAATCCTGCGCAAATCATGGAGAAGCCTCCACTTGTCCTTGCCCGGTTTCCGAATTACAAAAATGGGTGAATTCCAAGGGCTGTTGGTTGGTTGGATGTTCCCCTTCGCCAACTGCTCCTCTACGAGTGCGTGGAGCGCTTTTAATTTGTTTCTTCTTAACGACCACTGGTCCGCCCAGATTGGTGAATCTGTTGTCCAATTTAACTTCTGGGCGTCGCGCTCCACCCCAGTGGCCACTCCTAAAAATTTTGAGGCCTGGGGCTGATGTTAAGAGTGGTGCCCCATTGGGACATGGCGTCTCTCCCCCACAAAGTAAAATTTGTGTCCAGCACGAACGGGCGAATGGAAGCTACCCGTCCATCTGGACCTTCCAATTGTATGACCCTTTTAGATTGTCGGGCCAATTGGGTTCCCCTGATCCCGGAGACTACGCCTTGCGGCTGCAGCTCCCATTGTGGCGGCCACCTGCCAGCTGGGATGACCGTCACATCCGCACCTGTGTCCATCATCCCAGTGATGTTAATGCCTTGAGCTCCCTGGCGCAGCTGACATTGCACCAGAGGCTTGTCACTTCCTACGACTTCTGCCCAACAAATACTAGGAATGGTACCGTCTGTGGGCAGAAGTCTCGGCAATGGAATGGCCTGGGCGATGACCTGGCCTTTCGGTAGGAAGTGGGGAGGATGGACACACCGCACCACTAGGATGAAGCCCCCGTCCTCGTCCACAGTTGTGAGCGCGGGGGAGACTTCAATCCCAGCAGGCGTCTGCTGAGTATCCCCAATGACAAATACAGAGAACAAATCCGTTTTACCAGTCCCGTCCGGTGGTTGCAGAATGGCTGCGACGACGTGCCAATGTGTGCTCGTAAAATTTATTGCTGTTTCGCAGACCACTCTAAGTCTTTTTCCTGGATTCCACAGTCTTTTTTCAACGGTGGTGGAAGCAGAGATGGTGGTGTTCCCGGTCTGATTTGTCCCTTCGCACGGACCCGGGACGCGCGGTCGACTCAGTTTCCCTGGTGTTCTGGGGAAACAGACTTAACATTCATTTTATTAGTTGGAGGGCGAATCATATTAGCAGGCGCCCCGCAATATCGGGAAGTGTGTCCCTTCCCCCCACACCGGTAACAAAATAGGATGGGAGCCTCCTCTGCCTTTTTCGTTTCCAGCTCCACTCCACCTATAATTCCCCCCTGTTTTTCAGAGGCCGAATTGTTAATTGGCTGCTCGATCTGCACTAAACGTGTGCAGGCTTGTATGATCTGGGTCAGCGTGGGCGGTGGCCTATAGGGCAAAGACATTATCACCTTAGCACAGGCCTCGTTGGCATTGGCCTTAGCTATGTTGGTGACAATGTTTTGCCGAGAGCTAACATCCTCAACTTGTTTTTCTACTGCCACACGAATCCGATCTACAAAATCCATGAACGGTTCATTCTGACCCTGTCTAATTTGGGTATAAAATAGAGAAACTGCCGATTTGGGGGGCATCTGTAAGAACGCTCTCTCCGCGGCGTCTCGGACCGCGTTTAAGGTGGCCTCCGGAATGACCCGGGCCTGGTCCTGCGGCTTAGAGAACAATCCCTCGCCCAGAAGGTGATCCATTGTAAGTCCGACATTAATGGGATCTTGTAACAGTATGGGGAGGAGGTCTGTAAGCAGCTGTCTCCAGTCATCGAACCACACATCGTACTCGGAAGGAGACATCATGCTTTGGAAAACTGTTTTGATGTCATGCGGCACCATAACTGTTGTGGAAAAGGTGGCGTGCATCATTGTCTTAAAATACGGGCTTTCCTTCCCATACTCCTTCTGGGTTTTACACAAATCTTTGAGGCTTTTGCCCTCAAAGGGTTTCCACGAGGGATTGTGCCCCTGCCGGTTATAAACTACCGGCGCTGCAAAGGGAGCGTCCATTATTTCCGGGTTCCGGGTCCCAGGCTCCTCACATCCGGCAGGAGTAGCGTGGGAACCGGAAGTTAAAGCCGGAGGAGGGGAGCTAGGACCGGATAGGAAGGGATTGAGGGCAGAGCTGAAGGAGGCGGGGTTAGGAGTGGAAGAGAGAAAGGGATTCTGGGATGAAGAACCTGGGGTGGACGCCACGTGGTGGCATCCATTTTGGAATGAAGGACAGGGACAAAGACAATGGCCATTTTGGGACACAACTCGGGGGTTCAGAACTGGGGAAGAAGGGTCGGAAAGAGGGTTTGGGGAAAGGTCCGAGACGGGTTCGTGACGCCCGCCCCGGCGAGGGGATTGAGGAGACCGAGGAGGGTCAGGAGGACGGTGGCTCTCCTGCGCTTTAGAGCGGGTTACACCTCCCGATCTCTCCAATTTAGGGGACATGGGATTAGGAGCAGGGGTTTGGGAAGGAGGGTTAGGGTTACAAACTCGGGGAGAACTTGGTCTCTTTGTGTCCTTCCCTCTCGGGCAGAGCGCTTCACAGATCATAATCAAAAGCGGAAAAAATTTCATCACTGCCTTGTCCCCTGAGGCTTGAAGGGAGGTCATTTGAGCCCCCACCTCATTCCAGAATTTAATATCTCTTGCCCTCTCAGGGGACGCTTGAGGGAAGGTCACAAAGAGCCATCAAATAAAACGTTTTAAAAACCCCTTCGAAAACTGTTTTTTCCCTCCCACTAGGGCACCCACAACTTGGTAATATACTTCCCTCTGGGGTGCGGACAAGCGGGACCCCATTTTAGAAAGAAAGAAAAGTCCGCACACCCAAAACTCCACCCGACCCTGAGGCAAAAGGAGAAACAAAGCAAAAACGATCCCAGGACCAGAGAGTACTCCCTTGAAAAGAAAATTGGGGGAATACTGACCGAATAAAACTGGTCTGGGAAACCGAAATCCTCAGGGAAGGTCCTCCGTCTCGAGCCGATCCTCGCTGGGGTCTGGAGGGTTGCCGGCTCAGCCCCAGGAGCACCACCGTGCAAAAAACGGCGTGCTGCACTCGGGGGGATGGTAATCCCAACAAGGTTAAAGTCCAAAGTCCTGCCGAAGCACGGCTGGCTGGAACACCTTCTTAGGACCCTCTGGTCAGTTGTCCAGTTGTCCATGTTGGGCGCCACCCTGTCGCGCTGACCGCTGGCCGCCCGGAGGCCTGTCAGGCGACTTGCTATGGTGTCCCAGGCAGGGGAAACCACTCGGTGCAAGACTGATTGGAATCCGCTCTCTAGGGAGCCTTCTGCCCTCAGCTCTCTAGGGAGCAGGCTGCAGTCTGGGTGTTGCCTAGCAACCGACGGAGGCAAAGGAGGAGAGAAGGGCTCTTCGTTGCAGCAGTGTTCCCTTTATTCCCGCGGGGGAAGAAGCAACAAAACGAGCCCCGAGAAAGGCTGGGGGGCAGTTTTCAAACCGGGGAGACTCAGGGGTGGATCCAAGGGAAGACCAATAGGGAATTGATGGGGAATGACAGAGAACCAATGGGGAATAACAAGGGGAGGAACTTACATAGGCAAGCCAATGGGGTTTACAACAGAGATGAACTTTCTAGAACATAATTAACTAAGCAATGAGATACATAAATATGCAAAAGGAACTTAACCAATTGAGAACTGAGGAACAAAGAACTAGCTAGAACAGTGGGAGGAGATGCCTCTAAGGGTGACACCCAGGGGGAGGAACCCTCAGGCCTCGGTGCCGCCCTCAGAACCACTGTCATGAGTGGGGAAGTCAATCCACTGAATGCCTTTAGACCTGTCCAGGGGCTGAGTCACCGCAACAGAGCAGGATAATGAGAAGTAAAATAAGACCTTAAAAACACCTTCTCTCCCACCCCTCCCTCCTTCCTGGGCTCTTACCTCCTCCCCCAGCATTGCAGGGAGACAGGGAATGGGGGTTACGGTCAGTTCATCATGTCACCAAAAATGTCAGGATTAATGAAACTCTCTAACACTATTTTTTTAGCATTAGGGAGTAGGCATTACTTTATTCTGGCCAGGGTGCATAGTGGATAACTTCAGCCACATACACCACTTTCAGAACTTTTCACTTATTTATACATTTTTAGCAAACAAAGAAATTAATGTTTATTGGTTCTAAATTGCATAATTCTCTTCATTATTAGTTTTCTGTCTTATATTGGTTATTGATTTCTCGCTTCTCATGCTAATTAGTCCATATTTTTCAGTCTTTTTATTATCTTTTTCTCAGACAGGGAGTCTCCAGCACTCAGGCTGAAATGTCTTTGTTAGTCTCTTCTTTATCTTCTGGTTACTCCAACATGTCCTTGGAGGGCTATAAATTCTGGATTCCAGGTGTCCAGCCTTTAACTCCCCCAGGCTTTGTTCACTGAAACTTATCAGGGTTAGTTTAGCAAAACTTAAAAGTTTTGGTGATCTAATAATTGCACTTTAACAATAAGAGTCTGTGAAAAGAAATTTAGCTATGTGCTGGCCAAAGTGGAAAATTACACTGCTTAACTTCTTATGATTAATGCACTACTTATGATTAATTAAAACAATTTAAAAGTTAATTAAAGCTGTTAATTAGAAAAAGTAATTAGGAAAGTTATATCATTTCCAACAATCACATGTTGTTTCTGCTGCTGCTCAGGGAGAAGTGTCCTTCCCCTGCTCCAGCATGGGGTCCCTTTCATGGGAGACAGTCCTTCATGAACTTCTCTAATGTAAGTCCATCCCACAAACAACAGTTCTCAATGAACTGTTCCAATGTGGCCCCCTTTTCATGGGGTGCAGTCCTTCAGGCACAACCTGCTCCAGTGTTGGTCCCCCACAGGGTCACAAGTCCTACCAGGAAACCTGCTCTAGTGTGGGCTCCTCTCTCCACAGGTCCCTGCCAGGATCCTGTTCCAGTGTGGGCTTCCTACAGGGTCACAGCCATTTTTGAGCATCTACCTGCTCCCATATGGGTCCATCTTGGAGCTGGCTGGCATTGGTTCTGTCTGACATAGGGGAAGTTTCTGGCAGTTTTTTACAGAAGCGACCCCTGCAGCCCCCTGGCTACCAAAACCTGGCCATGCAAACCCAGTACAATGTAGATCAGCTTCTTTTGCAAGTATAGAGAAATTACTATCTTCATCTTCCTTAAATCAACTAACTATATTCAACAGCCAGTTAAAAAAAATAAAATTGTCAGGAATTAAAATTTTCTAGTCCATGAATTAAAACAAGGTGAGAGATGAAATTAATTGATCTTAGTTGAAAGGTGATAGTAACTAGAGTCAGTCTATCAATTGACTAGACAAGAGGTAGTATTTAATATGGCTTTAATAACCCAGTGAAATGCCACAAATGTTCTGGTTTTAATTTTCTTGCATAGCCAGCCTGCTTAAGGAGGTTTAGCCATTAAACAATTTAGAATAGGTTTTCATTTTCTGTTCCAATGCAGCTTCATCTCTGCTTAATAAATGGGGCATTTATCATTTTTGTACTGTATAATCACAAACTGTATAAATACTTTTAGTCATTTCACAACTGAGAGGAAGTGTTCTGTTTAAGCAAAAGAATGCAGCTTGGGAATGAACAGCTCTTCTGAAAAATATGTCAAGCAGTCATTCTTAATGAAGTGGATTAATTTTTCTTTCTTTGTTAATCAGGTGTGCAATGTTATGCTCTGCAGACCAGCAGCTGTTTGCCTTGTGGTACTACCATCCAGTGTTTCAGTCAGGTAACAAAGGATTTGCACATAGTTGCAGGGGTTCTTGCTTTCTGATTAAAATTTTGTGGCAACCTAGCAATGAAATAAGGGCTGTGCCAGCTTAACAGACTCCTCCTTTAAAGCTCCGTCCATATACAGCTGTTGCAGGCTCATAGAAAACAAATCCCTGTGTGTTCCCCTCGGCACGCTTGGCAATGCTATGCCATCTCCTGCTGGTCTGGAGGGACTTCCCAGACCTTGCCCTTGCTTTCTAGGCAAGAAATTAGCTATGGCTCTGCTAGCAGCTCATTGTTCAGGGTTGATGTCAGTAATTATTCTGTCACTGCCTCATTACTTGGTGTCAGTTTATTATGGTGGTCAGGGCACTAAAGACTCTATTCAGAATGGAGGCTGTAATACAATATTGTCTTTCATCACATAACTGCAAAGCTACTGAAAAATATATTCCTGTGAACTATGGCTTTCTCCTTAGTGCTGATGAGCTGTGAGGTCTGTGGTTGCTCTGGGGATAAGTCAAAGGATGCCAGACTTGGTCAGGGCTGCTCATCAGCCCTCCCTCCTGTGTAAGAGATGAGTTAGTGCTAATACAACTTCACTCTGCTTGCTGCTCTTCCAGCCTAGGCAGTACTGGTGGCTTCACACAGGATTTGTATTTTTGAAGAGCTGCAGGAAGTTCTCAATTTTGATCCCCTTAGCTAGTTACTTGTCAGGAGCAGGGAAGGAAAACAAACTGGTGTTATCATTTGCTTGTGGTTCACAGGGGCTGCTCACTGAATTTTTACCCACCATGACTATATAAATTGGGTGGGGTTATTAGGGCGCTTGGAGGTAGCTGCTGTGTACCCCAAATTGTCTCTGGAGAGGGACAATTCAGGTGCAGTCTGGCTGCTAGCAGGCTCCTCTTTCTGCCCTGCGCTGCTGTTAGGCGCTGGTGGCACAGACCCCACACCCAAGCCAGATAGCTCAACATTACCAGAGATAAAGAGCCAAGGAAGGCTCCCCGCTTGCCAGTTTTCCACGGTCAAGGTTTATTCATCCGCAGGGGTGACCAAGCGAAGAGAGCACAACGTGCTCGAGGTCGCGTTTACATAGTGTTCTACAACCAGTAATCTGAGGGCATGGGGGCGGTACAGAGGCGGGGCCAGGGAAGGGAGCCAATGAGCAGAGGGAAGGGGCAGGGCAGGGGACCAGGTCAAGGAAGCAGCCGCACAGGCTGCTGGGAGAGGTAGTTTTCCTTAAACAGAGTCTGGGGGGTAAGGTTACATTTCAACCGCAAGGACTTGTGGGAGAGGCTTTTCCTTTACAAAGATAGGAAAGGTATTTTTCAAATGCCTGAGTTTTTCCACCAGCTGGCCTCTGCCACTTTGGAGCTCTCTGGCTTACCAGCTGGCCCAGTGACCCCAACACATGACTTCCAGGCTCCTATTTAGATAAATTTCTTTCAGCTTTTTTTTCCTAAAGCCCTCTGTAATTGGGGAGGCAAAATTAAACAGACATGATGGTAAGAAGGTTTAAGTTCCTGTGTGTGCCTAAACCCCAGTTTTGCAGCACTTGGCAAGAGGAATGTGGGTATAAGGTGTGTATCTCTTCTGTGACAGGTTGCATTTTGCTACTGTTGATAATGAGAAGGATTAAGGGCTTCTGTCCCCTGGTGAGAGAGGGGAGACCACACAACAAAGGGAACCTCATCTATAAATTGATCCTTGTCCCATTCCCACTGTGTGACATGGAGGTGAATTCAGCAGAAGAAAGAAACAGAGAAGGTTACATTTCTCCATGGCTGTGCAGAACAGGAGTCTAGAATGCTTTTTTGGGGTGGTTCTTGGCTCATGGCAGCAGCTCGGCTGGTGTGGTGTGAAGCAGGTGTGCACAGGGTTCCCACTGCGGTCACTTGGCTCTGCTGGCTCCATTGGGGAGTTTCCCTCATGGATTGAATGGCCTGAGACTGGGTTTGATGTATCTCATCCTGTTAGTGATGATGAAAGGTGAAAAGGGGGGAGTGAGGGCTGAGCTGGTTGTTGCTGTGTGAGGACTGCAGGTGCTATGGCTGCTAAACAACTCTCAGTTCAAGGGGAAAAAGTTAATCTGTCTTCCTATCACCTCTTTTTAATTAGGAAGTATTTGATCATTTAAAATTGGCAGTATATGAGGTAAACTATTCCTTTAGAGCTACCCTTAAGTTTCTTGGGGAGTATAATGTGGTTAAAATGTACAGTCAAATAATCCTCTTATGGGGAAAAAAATGGGGAGAAGGCTTGAAAAGAATGATACAAGTCAGCCAGCACAGGATGAACACTGCCTACAGGGCTTGGCTCCTCGTCAGGTGCCTGGGCAGGCAAGCACCAAATCTTTGCCTAAATGAAAGCAAACCCAAAGGGTTTTGTTTTAGCTGTCTATATGTACTTGTGGCTGAATGTGCTGCTTAGGAATGCTTATACTGCTGAACCAAGGATGGTAACTGGTATTGAGTAGACTTCTGTTATCACACCAAACTAAAATCACTTGAAAAGATTTGATTAAATGAAATTTCTGGTCTAGAAGTCCCCTTTTCAGGCTTTTTAAAAAAATTTCTGTACTTCAAAATCTTGGATACAAAAATCTTATTTATTGCAAAAGTGTAGGTGATATATTTTTAATTCCCCTTTGTCTTTCCCAGTCTCCTGAGCTTAGATACAGAAACTTCTTGATTTATCCTTTGGCCATGTGATTTCATAGCTGGCAGAACTTGTCATTGTGGCTGCAGAATTGTTGGAGAGGGGATGGGATCAGCTGTGCTTCACAGCATTGCCTCAGTAGTGAGGAGGAGGGTGGGAAACCAGAGCAGCTGAGTAAAAGCAAATAGAAAGGTCATTCAGCTGGAGTGGTATAATGGGCTACTGACCTTGTATTTTGACATGAGTGTCTTTTGTGGGGGTTTCCAGCACTCCTTGTAGACAAAATCCAGTAGGTATTGACTGACTCATTCAGAAATATTGGGTTTTGTATGTGGTGACTTTCTTCAGTTCTTTCTAACTTTTTAGATAAAGATTGAGAGTTGATCTTGATGGTCTGGGGAGTCAGCTTTCCACTGAAGCCAACTTTCTGATGTTTAAAAGTCTTGTTCTGTTGCTACAGGTATTTGAGGCAGTGCTTGGCCTCTGCTTTCTAGGTATGTGACTCATACCTTAAAAGCAAAGCTCTACCTATCTTGGTCTGTGCTGTTCTGTAGCCTGAGGAAGAAAGGCAAGAAGGCTTTTCTTTATACTGGAGTAGTTTGGAAATGTGACGCGGGCAAAGCAATCTCTGGGAATTTGCAGGGAATGGAGTTGAAGGTGCATAATTCTAACTTAATTTGAATTTTTAAAATATCAGGAAAATCTTGTCTAAAATGTAAGCTGTAAGACTTGGTAAGGCTGTTTGGAATCTGGAATTAAGTGGGCTCTGAACTGTGATATATAATATAGAATTATATTGTTATTTGGATGTCTATGTCTAAATGCCTCTAGTATTCTTTAAATGTTGCCTCTGAAATTTTTCAGGAAATAAGGATATATACTTGGGTGGAATGGAGTAAATGAAAGTTAAACTGCGTATATTGGAGAATAATTGATACACATCAGGAGACTGACTTTGGGTTTAGGTGTTCCAGTAAAAAGAGTGTGAAAACTTCAGTGGCACCATTTTACAGATCCTTTGGGTTTAATGTTTGAGCCCACTATCTTTTCTGAGTAACTGGTAAGGAATGGGAATGGAGTGGGCAAGCAGATTTATTACAGGGAGAAATGCAAACAAAGAGATGGAAGGAGTAAAGGTAAATTGCCAAAGTGAGGTGCTGCTCTCTGGTACATGTAGGGAAATGGCATGGCTTCAAAGGATGTGTGCTTTGCCACCTCTGTAAGGCATCTCACGTCTGTTTTCCCTTTTTTTTTAATCTAGTAGAGCACTAGTGCCTTCTCAGTGGGCTGTAGTGGGAGGTTGAGGCTTATGGGTTTGTTCTCTCCTGCTGACACTTGCCGCTCTTGCTGATCGACGTGTTTGGCTCTCTGATCTGCATCCCCTCCTTTGCATAGATCTGTCTGTGCCTCACACCCTTTCTTGTGGGAGCCCTCCTGTGCTCCTCTGTGTGCTTTCTGGTGGAAGTAGGGCCTCTCAGAGCCCTCACTAGCTATTGAAGATTAATGAACTTTCTTTCCAGCTATGTCACGGAAACAAAGGGCTGTTGTGTTCAGCCTTTGTTCTTGCTGTGTGCAGGGGCCCTTCAAGAAGCAGCTCTTCCTCCCCTCTATTCCAACCAGCATCTGCATGTTTGCTACTTTCTTTTTATTAGTAGATAGTACTGAATAAAGTGCATCTTTGAGTGGTGTTCTAACTGTAAAATTTATTGCTTGTGATACCTTGGGTGCAAAGGACTAACAAAACACTATTTTGAGAGACTATTTTGAGTACCCAAACAGTTATGAGATGCTTAAAGTAAATAAGGAAAAGGTGAACAAATTGCTGCAAGTGAAATGATGCTTAAAACGCTTGATCTGCAAATGTTACTTATAGTTTTTTCAAGATGAGGTTCACTATAAAATAACATTTAATGCGACGTGCTTTTGAATTTGTTTTAAAATAGGATAAATTCAGTTAAGACTGAACCCAGTAGACTGTCTTGCATGTCATGGACCTGCTTGTGTCTCTTCCTTTTGCAATGCCTGCTTTTCTGGTCCTGTCATGGGTAAAAGGGGCTTCTGTATGTACCATGCCTTTCAAAATGCCTTGAGCATCTTGGGAAAGAGCCTGTTGTCACTGTGTCATAGCAAACTTTATAATTCAGTCCCCAAAAATCAAAGACAAATATTTCACTAACTTTTTGCTTTTATTTCAGACTGTATTTACTCAGTTAATGAATGAGAGAAATTCCACGTAGGCACATACTATTACATAGTAAGCCTTATTTGCATGCAACAAATTGCTTGAACTCCTACTTGACAGTTCAAGGAGTGGCTCCTTCATCCCACAGGGAAGAGTAAAGTTTTAAATAACATTTATTGATAAAAGGAAGCTAATTAAGAGTTCTCAGTTAATCGATTTTATTGATTAACTACCTACACAGGTTAAAAATCTACACAGGTTGCAATACAGACACTTATCTCACTTGTAAGTGTTTAATTTGCTTTTAGGTCATGCTTGTTGGTAGAAGGCTAATACATCAGCAAACTTGTGTGTGAACCTTTACTCCTTTTGCAGGATCTTAGAAATAACTGAAGTATACCCAATCAATGGAAAAAAATTTAAACCTACCAGTATGTATGGGATAATCACAAAGGTGACTGACAGAGGAAAAAGCCATTCATGTTTATTCACCATCTAATAGCAATTGAGGAGTTGCTGGGCTGAACCAGCCCAAGAAACATTGCTAAAATAGTTTGTGGCTATAACTGTCAGAGGCCTGTTTGGAAATAATAGGTATAAGTTGTTACTGCTTTTGCTAATGTGGCTTGCAGAGATGCAAACAGCTGCTTCTGGTTTCACCCTATGGTTTCTTGAAACTCTCAAACAGCTTAAAATAGATGGCTTTCTAAACTTGGATGTCTTGCTAAACTTGTATATGTTTCCTTCAAACAGGTTGCAAAATAAAAGCACTAAGGGCCAAGACAAGTACTTACATTAAGACCCCTGTTCGTGGAGAAGAACCCATCTTTGTTGTCACTGGGCGAAAGGAGGATGTAGTCATGGCTAAAAGGGAAATTCTCTCAGCTGCTGAACACTTCTCCATGATCAGAGCATCACGAAACAAGAGCGGTCCTGCCCTGGGAGGCCTGCCATGTACCCCTAACCTGCCAGGTCAGGTGACAGTCCAAGTTAGGGTGCCTTACCGTGTAGTTGGGCTGGTGGTTGGACCAAAAGGAGCTACAATCAAAAGAATTCAGCAGCAGACCCATACCTACATAGTCACCCCCAGCAGGGACAAGGAGCCAGTCTTCGAAGTCACAGGAATGCCTGAAAATGTCAACTGTGCACGTGAGGAGATAGAGATGCATATAGCCATGCGTACTGGGAACTACATCAAGCTGAATAAAGAGAATGATTTCCACTACAATGGTACAGATGTGAGCTTTGAAGGAGGCACTCTCAGGTCTGCATGGCTTGCTTCTAATTCTGTCCCTCCTAGCCACACCAGAATGATTTCTAATTATAGGAATGACAGCTCCAGCTCCTTGGGAAGTAGTTCCACAGATTCTTATTTTGGAAGCAATAGATTGGCTGACTTCAGCCCAAGTCCATTCAGCACAGGCAACTTTTGGTTTGGAGAAACATTGCCTTCAGTGGGCACGGAAGACCTCGCGGTTGACTCTCCTGTGTATGACTCCTTATCAATGCCTTCCCAAACCATTTGGACTCCTTTTGAACCTGTAAACCCTCTCCCTGGCTTTGGTAGTGACCCTGCTAGTAATGCCAAGCCTCAATGCCGAGGGAGCCAGACATCTACTCCTTGCCTGTCGCCCACATTTCCAGAAAGCCTGGATCACCTGCTGGCTGGGAGAGTGAGTAGTGACCCACCTAGCACTGGCCACCAAGTAGGCCTTCCCATCTACATCCCTGCATTCTCCAATGGCACCAACAGCTATTCATCTTCCAATGGTGGCTCCACATCCAGCTCACCCCCTGAGTCGAGACAGAAGCACGACTGCGTGATGTGCTTCGAGAGCCAAGTCATTGCGGCCCTGGTCCCCTGTGGTCACAATCTCTTCTGCCTGGAGTGTGCCAACAAAATCTGTGAAAAGGAAGTCTCATCATGTCCTGTTTGCCAGATGGCTGTTACTCAGGCAATTCAAATTCACTCTTAAATAGAGATATTATGTGGACTTTTAAAGACTCTTAAAGGCATGGGTGTAAATGGTACCCTCTAGTAAACTTTCTAATGAATTCTGTTGGACTTTCTTGAGATTAGGCTGAAGTTATTAATAAATTTTTACTTTCTCAAACAGCTGCTATGGTAGCACTAAACTTAAGTGGTCTCTGTCTGGTTCAGTGTAAGCAGATGGCATGTTTAGCAGAGATACATCTGGTGTAATGTTATGGCACAGTGAGGGAAAGTTTTCATAAATTACACAACTGAAAAAAACACCACATTTCCCAGGCTTTTCTAAAGGATCTCTGTTAATTGTTTGGCTTCTGAGAGCTGGCAGCAATGAACCTTGTTGCCTAAATGCAAAAGTACTTGTCTGCTATGGAGGATATGTGGTATTATCAATATATCAAACACTTCCAATGCTGTCTTCTACCAGTTTTGAGGAAATATGTTTTGCTTTGTGTGACAACTTATGCCTAATTCTTCAGCATTGCAAATATCTTTTAAAGCATAGTTTGATTTATTGAAACTAATTGTATTATTGGCAGGTTCAGATAATAAATGACAGTGAGGTGGGAAGAGAGAAGCTGCCAGGTGCACCTCCATTTTTTCCTTCATAAGGGCAGTATGTCCAGAGGATCAGAAATGTCTCAATTTGTGAATTCCTACCCACTGCTTTTGTTAGTGTAATGTGGAAAAAGTCTGGCTGGCTTCATCCAGTTATAGTAAGGGCTTTGGGATGCACATACTTTGACTTAGAGTGGTGATGCTGACATTCTGTTCATTAGTCTGATCAAGCTGTTCTTTACCTTTTTAGAGTATACAGTTCAAAATGTGAAGCATTTTTATGTTCAATTCATGTCTTACACATAAATATATATTTTTAGTAAGAAAAAGGAAAAAGGGGGAGTTATGTACATGCCCTTGTATTATTCATGACAGCAGCTGTGACAGTGGCCCTGCAATCAGTTTATTTCATTTCAAAACCATCTTTCCAAAAAAAAAAAGTCTCTTGAATGAGCTTCTTACATTTCAACCTGTGGATGTTTCTAGCTTTTTCATCCTCAGTACATTCCCAAATCTGTGCTCGCATATATTAAAACAGCAAAAACAAACAAAAGACACAAAAGTAGAGTTCTGATGGTTTTTTTCCTCTTTTTTAAAGCATTATTTTCCCAAGACAATCTTTTTCTCAGTGTAGCAAGAAAAAGAAATTGTGTATTAAACTAGTAAATATACAGAAAATTTTATTTTTATTTCCACTTGAAGAGTTGCATTTCATATAAAAGTTTACAACTAGGAGTTGCCTTGAAGGCATATTATGTACTGCATAACTTTAATACTATAGTTGCTTGTAGGATAGTTACATGTCAGTATTAAAATCTGAGCTCTAGCTGCAGTCTTGTAGATGCAAACAAATGTTCACTGAGCGTGTATTTTGTTTTATTGCATTGTATACTGCAGCTAATAAGCCAAGGAATCAGCAGACATTAGGTGCGTGTACCACTTCTATAAACCATACACTAAGAATAAACTGATAAACTATTGATCTAGCTTAGTATTTGCTAATTTTACTACACTCTTTGTTATGTATATGAAGGGAGGTCATAGGGATTATAAATTCAATTTTGGTAAAGTTTAAAAACTATATATTTTATGATAAAGGGCCTTTAACTTATGATGGCCAAAGCACTGATATTATATATTTGCTGTAAAGAGAATTATAAGAGTTTTATTTTTCTGATATTAAAAGTTACTTAATAAAGACTTGTTTCCATTAACTTGAATGTTTTGCTCTCTTCATGGTTGTCACTTGGAGCAGCTTAGGTAGGCTGGGGCTGGCTGGTATCCCCCACCCAACCAGGGGCATTCCTGGTGCTTAGTATTTCATGTGCAGGGCTCAGGCTGGTGGGATCCTGTTCCAGTGCTGCAGGGCTCCACTCCTGAAAGCAGTTTAACTGGTATAAACAAAAATTGAGGGGTTTTGTGGGAGTTTTTTGGGTGGATTTTTTCTCCCAAAATACCCTTGGCCTAATCTTTCCCAAAGTTGCAGGGAAAAGTTTCGAGGAGCCGCTGGGTTAAAGTTTAAAATAAATGCATGCAAAATGAGCTGAAGTAGCTGAGGGGAGGGTGCAGGTTGTTGCTAAGAAAACGAATGGGTTTGGGGCAAATGAGCTGCACTGGGAGCTGTAGGAAATCCCAAATATTGAGGCTGGCAGGTGTCTGCCCCAGGGTGTGACATGGTTTAGTGGTGGACTTGGCAGGGCTGGGTCAAGGGTTTGACTCAATGGTCTTAAAGGTCTTTTCCAATCTAAACCATTCTCTGTCCATAAGTCAATGGGAAAAAGAAATATGGACCATAGAGTCACTTAGGTTGGAAAAGACCTCTAAAATCAGGGAGTCCAATTGTTAGCACTGCCAAGTCCACCCCTAAACTGTCTCCAAGTATTACATCTACATGCTTTTTAAATCCTTCCAGGGATTGTGACTCCATTATTACTCTAGGGAGCTTGTTCCACTGCCTGACCACCCTTTCAGGGAAGAAATTTCTTCTAACCTCCAATCTAAACTGCCCCTGGCACAACATGACTCTCATCCTACTGCTTGTTACTTGGGATGCTCCATGCCTGCTCCCCACTTGGGGTCTGCTCCCTCAACCTGTGCTAACCTGAGTGGCATGTCAGTGGTACATCCCTTCTGCCTGCTGCTGACACCAGCTGCCCAGGTGTCCCCATGGATCCCTACCCACAGCAGCCATTCCCACCTCTGCCACCACCATACTATGTGTCCCTTGGTCATGTCACTACACCCAGAGGCAGCCTCACCGCAGCACCCAAACCTGCCATCCTCGTGCTGGCCATGCAGCTTCCCTGCTCTGAGCATGGCCATGCTGCTTTGCACTGCTTTGGCTGCATTGACTTGAAGACAAAGCTTCACCCTGACTCAACAAATCAACAAAATCAACCCAAACTGCCAGTCTGCTCCAGGGTGTCCCCATCTTCTGCTGCCATCCTTTATCTATGAAGAACATGACGAAAAGGAGACATGACCCACACCATCTGTGGGATGCTCCCAAAGCCGTGCCCCCCCATGTTTTCAGCCATGGAAGATGGAGCAGTAGTGGACATCTAGTGGCACCTGCCCCAGATGCCCTGAGGCAGCTACAGAACCCCCTGGTGCATAGCCATCACTCTGTGGCAGAACCCAGCCTTGTCTCCCTTGGGTCACTCCAGTACCCCCATGGACATGCAAATAGCAACAGAGTGGGCAGGGGTCTGACATGGGGCCATTCTTTAGCCCCTTGGGCAGCACAGAGGTGCTCAGACTGAGACATTTTGGGCCGGCTTTAGCTTTGTGACATGGATTTATTCCATGCCTACAGTATGTGGTTGTATCAGAGGGTTTAAACATGCATCATGTGCTGATATATAGTTTCTCAGTGCTCTAAAGGCAAATACCAGTGTGCTATCCAATGCTTTTACATTGGCCACAACAATGACCAGCCACCAGTTACAAAATAGTTGCTAAGTACCAGGAGGGAGCATCTGGAAAGCTCTCTGGAGATGTATGGAGCTAAAACTGCTTTAAGGTGGCTTATGGAGGGACTGCAACTGAATAAGAACATCTTGGCCACAGAGAATTTGAGGATTTGATGTTTCTGTATATATAGGAAGATGTTCGGGAGGTGGGGGGGAAGTATCATCTTTCACATTACAGTTATTAGTCTAGTACCTTAGGATACACGACTTATGCATCGGTGCCCTCCAGCCTGCCACAGCTACCCGTGAAGCCCCAGACCCAGAGTGGATAAGCACTGAGGCATTCTGTTGTACCCATTCCTGCTCAAACAGGGCACCAGATCTGCAACGGAGAAGGAATTTTTACCCTGCCTCACATTCATAAATCACTGGAGTTCAGAGGGTTGGTGTCTTGGGGGTGGTATTTTTATCCCATATCCATTTTTGGGTTTTTGTTTTCTGTTTTGTGTCTGGGGTGGTCACTGCCCCTCCCCCCGGCTCCCTGAGTATCATGATGGGTGAGAGCCTGGGATTCCTGTGAGAGTTGGGGGCAAAGGGAATTGCTTCCTTCTGATGGGGTGATTTGTCTCAGTGGCCACGCGGTGCGATCCCTCTGACGAGAGATACTTTTGCTGTGTGGTTTTTGCCCATTTTTTTCTTTTCCTTCACCACTGTGACGAGCTTACTGGCTTGCTTCTCTGCTTCTCTGCTGCTTGGGAGCCCAGAGCCAGTGCATGCCATGCCAGGACCCGGGAGCATCCTGTCCCCTGCTGGAGCTGCCCCATCTGCTCCATCCGACCCCGGGATCAGCCATCTCCAGTGAGCTACCCAGGGGAGCGATTCCCCGCTCAGCCCTGCAGTTCTCTGCCGCTGCTTCAGGGCTTCTTGCTACATTTTAACCTGACATCTGGACACCCTGTGGCTTCTGGCACGGCCCCGGAGTCTCTGCTACACTTTGTTTGCTACCCCGGGTCTGCTCGACTCTGCCATTCCAGCTTGCTGCTTCATAGGTTCCTGCTACAGCCCATTTCGCCATCCGGAGGGGCATTGAGACTGCCCCTGGGGGTTTGTAAGGGAAGCCCCTTTTCTATCTCTCCCGCTGGCTTGCCTTGCCATTACCGTGTGGAGGGACGGCTGAGTTCGCGCCACAGCGCCCCCTGCAGCCGCGGGGGAATCATTGCACCTGCCCTGCTTGGCCGGGAGCCAACAGCACCCCTGCCAGCTGTGACTATAACTACACCAAAGGGGAAAGTGCTTGACAGCCAATAGAAGGCTGTTAGTGGGTTTCTGGTTTTGTTTGTTGTTGCTGCCATTGTTGTTGTTTGTTTGCCTTGTTATACATATATATATATTAGTAAAGAACTGTTATTCCTTTTGCCATATCTTTGCCTGAAAGCCCCGTAATTTCAAAGTTATAGTAATTCGGAGGGAAGGGGGTCATATTTTCCATTTCCAAGGGAGGTCCCCGCCTTCCTTGGCAGACACCTGTCTTTCAAACTAAGGCAGTTGGTATATGTTTTTCCCCTTTCTCTCCCCATGGGATGCAGCTGCTTATGGAGATGAGGAGACAGAGTATTACAGACGCATCACTTGCCTCCTGCTTTATTCCTACATTGCATGACTTGTGGTGGTTGGTATTTGATTCATTTATTGGGAAGAGTTCTGCAGCCTGACTACAGGAGCAGGTGGAGTAGAGCTCCTGTGCAACTTTTAACATGGGATGGCAACACTCACCCAACACCTGGCACTCATTCTGATCTCTGGTCCTTCCTCTGAGACCCTACCATGCACACACAGCTTGGCTGGTGGCTTAAATGAAGTAATTTCCATTAACATGAACACCCACAGAACTGTTGTGCCCCACCAGCTTAAGGCAGACTGGTATCTGCACATCTGCAGGCGCCCAGTGACATTTCTACACTGGAAACTGATCTTGGCTTTGGGTTTGATACTAGTTGTACCTAAGTATCTGAGACATGGGACACCAAGGAGGGACCCTCTGGAATCACAGCCCTGCTCCATCAAGATCTCCTAGCCCTGACACAGTTCAAGATCGCAGCTAGCAGCTCCAACAGCTGATCAGAAACAGGATAAAAGCTCTCCACTGTATGAAATAAAGAAGCCAAAGACTTGAATCTTTACCTTTTTTAATCAAAAACATACTCTGTAACAGAATTTCAGGAAAGTTAACTACAGTATATTATCCACAAACTAGGTCTAATGAAAAACATACAGTAAGCTACAGAGGAACTACTGGGAATTCTGTTGACCGCTTATCAAAAGGCAATGGCTGAAAGAAGAAATGCTTAACTAGGCTTTCATGCTCAAAAAACCCCCTCTCACAGCAGGTTTTGGGTTGTGGGTACTTCACAGCTCTCAATCCAGCTGAATCACTTTGTCCTGCTACCAAACTTCACCAGAAAGACACAGAAAAAGGTACAGGAGCAAGAAAGTGCTATGTGGGTTTGGTGAACTTGTACAAGTCCTGCAAATTTAGGAGCGATGTATCACCCAAAAGGCACAACAGCAGCCAACAGTGCCAAAACCTCTTGAGATATTGTTGACAGTAGTTCTGCTTTCATGAGGTCTCACCAAGTGAAACTTTCACATTGCTGAAAAGTCAAGTCAGTTCTTGGGGACCTCAGCAGCATCATGTGCAGCAGCTTTGAGTCAGCATGGTCACACCCCTTAGATAATTTTCAGAAACACACAATCAAGAAGAGTGTTTTGAAAGTGAATGACACAAGAAAAGGAGATGTTCAGCATCCAGCTCCTACATGACTGGTGGAGAAGCACTTTCCATTTCTGTTTCCCTGTCCAGGACCAAAGTGCCAATGAGCTGCATCAGAGGTTAGAAGCATGAGCACAAAGCTGGTTAACACACATGCCTATGACAGGCAACTTGCAAATCTCAGTCCAAAGAACAGTGCCATGGTCCTCAAAAACCTGTTACCAGTCATGGAAATACTCCTGTTATCAGCAGGAACAGGCAAGACCATAGCTTTTAAGGTCTTTCAAAAACCAAAATAAGGTAACCTTTCCAAAATTGCATCCTTAAAAATACCTGACAACTAAGCATCTTACAATTTTCTAGAGCAGATGTTAATTAGCATGGGGCCTGACAGGAGTGGAGGGGGAGGAAAGAGGATTTCTTAAATGAAGTCTGAATCCCACTTAGATGAAGATCCATGTGGCTGTCTTTAACTGGTTGCATTAAAGTGACCAGCAAGCCCAGTCACTCTGTGTAACAGAGTAAAAATGCGAATTGAGGAGACAGTCCTTTCTAAAGCGCTTACTCTTCAAAGAAGAGATTAAAGATGCCTCAATAAAGACCACTATCAAGACAACATTTGAAGGTTTTAGAGGCAGAAGCCCCTCCTATATACACTGGTATATGAATTTTGTAATGGCTCCTAGTAAAAGAACAGAGGCAGTTGTTCCTGAGCCACACAGAGAGAATGCTGTCATCACAAGTGTTATGAGAAGATGGTCTCAAATGTAAGGCACAGGAGTTGGACACAGGTTTGATGACTACTGCTGCTACAGCCCTGTTTGGTGACTGGGGGAGACCATTGTCTTGTTCGCAGTGTAGGTCCTTCTCTAGAAAGCAGAAGGGTACTTCCCTGGTCTTCAGTAGGCCAGAGCTGTAAATGAAGTGGTTTATATCACAGCCAGGGGCTCCAGGTCTCTGAGCACATCATTCTCACCAAGCCCAGAAAAGTGATGAAAGGAACAACCACTTTCAACCACCACTGTTTAGCAGTTATGGCTCCTTCCAAGGGATTCCTGTAGAATTAAGTATTTTTAAACCATTCCAGAAAAAAGCTTTCCTCTCCTACATCTCTACCATGTTAACCTTAAACGCCCTCGCTTTCAAAACTAACAGTAACACAGATAAAGCAATCTAAACCTTCCGGTGCTAATCCTAGTTCACCAGTACACGAAGTGAAATTACAGAGTATTCCAGCACAATGTGTTTTTTGAGGAGCGCATAATCAAGGGTGAGAAACACAGAGGTAATTACTTCATTGAAAGAACTAAGCAGAGCAGACATGGGAACAGGATTGCAAGCAGGAGATTGCTAGCTGAAAAAATACTTGTTGAATTTGAAACATTCAGAGCTGAAGGAGATGCAATTTTGGCATCCTTGACATTCCTGCCTGCTGCATGTATGGGGGTCATCATGGCTATCAAGTAGCTGTAGCTCTTCTTCGACTCTCAGAAAAAGACAAATGCAAGACTCAAAGATTCAATGTGCTGCCACTGAAGGGTTTCTAATCCATTATGTACTGCCTTTTATGCCTTGTCATAAAAGTACAAAAAACTAAGTTAAAGGCATATTAAGAACTGAGATTCATTTTGACCTTTAACAGTTACAACAGCATCTTATCAGAAACTGCCTGGTGGAGATGATGAATGCCTTTTCAGTATTTGTACTGCCTCACACAATGCTCAGATTTCTCCTGATGTGGAGCCTGCAATTTCTTGTTTCTGATAAACTCATCTGACATTATTTTGTTGTTCTATTCCAAACATTTTGGGCCATCTAAATACTACACTAGGTACAGACTTAAGGAGACTTGCAAAACATCTGCAAAGAAAACTAATCTTAAAAGTTGAATTCTTTCAGACTATAGTACAGGCCAATACACCAACAGGTGGAAGCAATCTTTCACTATTTTATCAAAGTTTGGCACAATCAAAACAGAAGCAACTGGTACAGAAAGTTTTCTGTGAAGCAGTCATATACAGATCAGTCATCCACCAAGAAAAACACCTTGCGAAACAACAAAGTTAAATAGGGAGTAAGCTCATGGACTCCTAATCAAACGAACAGCCTAAGCAATTCATCAGTCAGAAGGTTACATACTTTCCAAACACTGAGGCACCTTGAACCCAGCAGTAAGTGCAGGGCAGACAATCTAATAGGGAGGCTGGCAAGAAGAACATGTAGTCAGGCTTTTAATTTCTTCCCCCAAATCAAGGTTTCTGTTGTGGATGAAGCGTAACCAAACTGCTGGTTAATAAGCTTCTCTGAGGATGTAGTCTGAATCCTCTACTGAAAGTGTTCCTCAAGACTGTGAAGCAGCTTGCTTTGCAGACAAAATAGATCACTTGGGAGAGAAAGCAAAATGAAAAAGGTTTTAAACTAAAGGCCTTGAGAAAAGCAAACACTATTTTTCCATACATCAAGAAGTTGCCACATAAGAGAAAAAAAAAGTGATCTCATTAGAAGTCAGTCTGAAGAAGACAGCACTGTTAGTGAAAATACAGAGAAAATGGATCCATTTCTGGCCATCACTCCCTGGTCATCTGTCTTCTGTACTTCCACACCTAAGAGAAACAATGACTGCTGACTTCATAAGAATTCCAGCATATGGGAGAAGCAATACCTAAACACTGTGTGTCACAGCCCTCTACAGATACTTGAAACTACGCAAGAGACTTGTCCAAAAGCTTTTGAATAATCTCTTCCAAGACTTCTACTTCTGTTAACCAATCCAGCTGTGCTGCCAGGTCAGGTCAGCTCAGCACAGCACAGCAGGCAGACTGAACCTGCAGCGCTTGAAGGACTCCAGTGTATGTCCTTCTAAGCACGTTTAATTAAGCTCCAACTCCCTACACACTGCTGAAAAAGAATGAATTCCTGCTTTCTCTCCATACCCGATCAAACAGCCAAAAAGATATATCCTCAGGACACACTTTTATTGAGAAGCAGTGAAAGTAAGAAAAATTGGACTTGTTCCTGGCAAATTTAAACCAACAAAAATTCCTACTACTATTGGCTGCTGCAGGTTCTGCAAAGGAAAGGAATCCATCGCTCAAGATCAATGGTTTCAAGATGCAGAATTACATTATATAAGCAAACTAAATTTGTAAAAATCAGCCTTTTCATAGTTTTATTTATACTATTAGCTAGAGAGAAAGCATACACATTGTATCTGTCATACAGTCAATACATTTGCAGGTTTTTTTTACTATAAATTCTCTATACAAAGTCATTGCCAATTGATACGGTCATTGATGGCATAGGGCTTAAAATAACCAAGAGCTATAAAAACAAGTTTGCCATCTTGCCCTGAGTGGAAACGGTGAACAGATACAAAAACTGGGTCCTAAATATTGATGCAATATTATACATGATTTAATGGTATATGCAAGTAAAAAGAGTCATGTAACTTCTTTAAAATACCTGCCAAGTTTTACTTGAGTAAAATCATAGAAGTCAGTAGTAATTATGAAAATATGTTCTTGCCATTAGGTGCTTGTTATGCAATTTCAGTGGCAACTTTGCAGATTAGGTATTTCATGTTGAGTGCCAGCACTGAAAGTATCCATTTCCTTTAGTGTTTTAAAGCTCACCTGTCTATATAAATAAAAATCTAAGATATCTTTTTTAAAAAACTAGTGAAGGAAAAGCCACATTTCTTTTCCTTGCTATTTTTAATCAGTGCCAACAACATATGTCTCATCCCCTCACTTTTTGGCAGCTTCTACGTTTTAATCTGGAAAAATCATAACAAGATTGTCAACAAAATAAAGAAGCCTTCTGTTAACTATTGTTCCCTAAAAAGAACATCACAAATCAGCTGGAACTTTAAAGTTGCTACAAGGTAAATGTTTGTAACTAGTAGAAGGAATTTTCAGATATAAATAGATATATATTCTGCATACAAAAAGCTCCTGTGAGACTGATCACCAAGATGCCATAATAGAGAAGGAAAGTTTCAAAGGGAACAAACCCAATACTATAAAGTCTCTGTAAGGCGTTTACTTTTCACTTTAAGCCCTGTATTATGACAATTAAGTTCTGAAAATAACTGAAATCCAAATTCTGCATGTTTAATTTCTTTCTGCTTAGAGCAAGACGGCAAACGCATTTTTAAAACCTGGTTTTAGAAGATTAAGTAGAACAAAAGTAAAATATATCTTCAGGTTATAAACAGTACTGTATTTTACAATCCATCATCCTCACAATATAATGGCCTGCAGCAGTGCAGCAGAGGGATCTCAGTCTAAAGGCTGTGGGTCTGCAATAGGCATGGTATGAAGTACTTCATCTAGAAGCTGGAGGGCACGGTGTAAGTGAATTTCAATCCAGCATGGTGTCTCTTTGATGCTCTGCCTTGGGTAATCAGGTCCCCAACCTTTTACAAAACTCATCCTGAGTATGCATAAGCGTCGAAGGTCATCTACACCAATTCCAGCAGCAGCTGACAAACCTAAACAGAAGTTTCAAGTAAGTGTTGAGACGTTCTTTTATCATGTTTGTTTAGCCATTCCTGTTTACTTGGCTTTTGCTTCACATACAATTCCCTCTCACCACAGCCAAGGCCAGTCCAAATTTCTAGATCTCTGCTATAATGAATGCAGCAATTAATTTGTGTTTCTTATAATTAAATTTTTTTCATCATTTTGCAATCTTGGAAGGGTGCTGAAATATAAAACTCTATAATAAAGCAGATACCATGACATCCAATGTCTTCCATGATACAATGCATGTAAACCTTATGTAGAAGTAAAAATACACTTATTCTTGATGTTTGCCAAATGCTGCATTTTCAGCATAGGAAATCAGGCTGACCACCTGCAGGAAGCTGGATTAACAAATGATACTACTTACATGTAATAAAAAGATGAATACTGCTGGCAAACTTCAAATCGCCAAGTATGGCTAAGACAAAAGTTAAACACATTTCCCCAAGATGCCTCCAGCAATTTGCAGGATAGCTGGAAAGAGCCATGTGGCAATACAAGGAATATGGAAAACACTATGGCACATAAAGCAGCCTGAGACATGTAAGTACTTACACTTTTAAAAGTAATTAGGTACAATTTCAAGAATCTAGAATTTAGTAACTAAGAAAACTCCAGCCTAGAATAACTTAAAAACCAACCAACCAAACAAAAACCCAATCACAAAAAAAACCCATCCTCACACTCTCTTCTTCCTCTTCAAGAATCTTAAGTCTTCCTAAACCTAGTCGAGGACTTGGTTGCTGAGTAATCCCGATTGTTTTGAGTAATATTTTTATGAGCTTGGATTCGAGCAGCCAAAAGTATCTCTGTTTAAAGTAATAGAGTTATGCTATTTGACCTTGTATATAACATGCTTTCTGTTGTACTGCAACACTTCTTGCAGTACAATAAGCAGCCACTTCCATATCCAACATTCCCTGAAGACTACAGAGTGAAAAATGGTGCTTGGAACGGGTACAAAGTGAATGAATACAGACTTACCACAATGCCATCCCAGCCCCACCTTGCCCCAATCCTGCTATTTCATTCCAAGTCTATCTGTACTGTTGCAGGGGTAGTGGGTGGGTGCTGTTATGAGGGAAAGCTGTGTTATTTGTTTTCAGGTAAGGAAAAAAGGAAACCAAGAAGTTAATGTACTTACTAATGGCTGGGGCTATTCCACCTACTGATCCTGGTCCAGGGATGTTTCCTGCTACTGCTGCAGCTTGAGCAGCAGCAGCAGCTTGGGCCGTGGCAGCCTGCTGTTGCATCTGACGATGACACTGGCGTAAATCAAACACCTTTAAAAAAATAAAAATATTGAACTATTAGACTTACCAAAATCAATAAAGAAAATAATTTCTCAACTCCCAGCCCCAATAATCTGGACCTCTCTGCTCTCCCAAAGCAACTTGTACAATCTCACCATACACTTGGGTAAAAGCAAACCTTCCCTGACTAGTTTAATTTCTAACAGAAATAATCCATTAAAGCTGATTCTTAGAGACTCTTCTTATATGACATTACTGCCACTGGCACTACCAGAACTTGGCTGAACTGAGCAGGCTACAGAAGTATCATGTGTGGGACTGACTGCAAGATCAAAGTCTGAAGGATATACTACAGGCTGATAAAATCCTAACTTTTAAATCCCAGTATTTCCAGAAAATAGGCATATAAATAAAAACGGATGCCAACAAGTCCATCTTAACTTTGTCAGAATTTATTCTTCACTGTTTTACTGAAATGTGCTAGTCTATTTAAAAGAAACACCAATAATTGACAGGTCTGAAGTTTCAGCAGCTAGGTTTCAGGTTGGTGGTATTTTATATCTTTGTGATCAGGCTTAGCACTAATATATATACACAGGAACTCTTCTCATACTAGAAAGCTTGTACATAGAGGTTGGTGGGGTTTCTTTCAATTTCATTATAAAACCTGCCTACAAAACTGAGGATTAAAAAAAAAAAAATCAATGCAAACTTCAAGCAGTTTAATTAAAAAATGTACTTTTACAAGTGTGACTTGTCCTAAATAAAGTTTCAAGTCTGGCAGAGGCACATCTAAGTAAGAACATCCTCAAAATAATTTGTTTCCGTGCAATGTTCTGTGACCTCTGGATCGCTTCACGTTCATAACACTAACACACACTCTAACATACACTTTACACTTCTACTGCTTTCATACATAATTTCCCAACTTTTCTTGTTTTGGAGAGAGAAAGTATAGAAACAGATAACCTATGCTAAAAATTTTAGTAGCAATTAATTTAAACCAGTAAGACTAAAAATACAAAAAACTGCTACCGAGATTGCTTGTGACAAAATACAAAATTAGTTACTTTCATAGTATCTAGATGACACTTTCAGTTTAGTCAATTTAAAAAGTCGCCTTAAGTGACTTGTCAAATGGAAATTTTTAGGGTTTTTTAAAGCCAAGTTACATTTATTTCAGTGTCTCATAGCTTCCCTAACATTTATAAGACTCAAATATATGCTATTTCCCCAACAATTTTCATCTAGGAACATCAAACCAACCTTTATATATGCACTTGGGTAAATCTTGTGAACTGCGTCCCCTGGTGCACGCCCTGCTTCTCTATCCAGGTAGTAACTCTGAACGAAGACCGCATGGTCACTGAGGCATCTAACCCACACATCACCTTCTCCTTTGCACTCCAACTGCACCCCTTTACCTATGTGCAACCTTAAAAAGAAAAACAGATCCAATGCACCTGTGTATACATACTATAAATCAGACCTTTCCTAAATAAACCATAAACAGTTCTCCAGCACTCTGCTCATACAAGGACTTGAAATTGTAGTTATTATCTTAAGTGTAAGTTAGCATTTGTTATGCAAAATCTGTAAATAAAAAAAACCAAACATCTGTAATACCATGTAAAGATCTATGGGAAACACAGAATGCAGAAGCAATGATATTTGAGTTGCAACTACCACACTCATTAACAATACAGAGTTGGGATACCAAACACACTCAGTTCTGTTCAGAAGTGTAAAATCCCACAAGTATTCTAGAATAGAAAGTCAATCAAGTACATATACAAAGCCACATTTTAATGCAGAATGGTATGTTTGTTTGGATCACATTATAGCAATCTAACGTTTTGATTGTCACAATGCAACATTTCTGAAGACATGGAATAATTTTCTTCCTTTTTGTTTCAAAGGAGTGGAAAAAAAATTGAGATTGCTTCAGTTCCACATCAAAGCATAGCATGTGCATGGTGAGAATGAATGAAAATCCAACTAGCTCTCTATCAACCTTCCTTTGTTCCTTTGACAAATCTATATATTGCAGTTATTCTCACATCACTCTCTAGTGTGAAGAACTAATATTCAGTTTGCATATATAATGGCATGAGTTGCTAATTTTATCCTTGAAGGCACAGCCTTTGAAAGCAATGAAAAGCAACATGCTTTTTTTTAGCTCTGAAGGGCTTTGTCACACAGTTCACATTTTGAATGTGTTACAGGAACGGCCTAGAAAAATTACTCTGGTATAGTTAATTCAGTTCAAAGAAACATACCATACTTGTGATTTCAAAAGAGAGGCACACACTGAAGGCAAACCAAAATATTTTCAAATACCACAGACATCTGGAGCTTTTGGGATCTGCAGAATACCTTGCCCTCTCAATGGCTTCTGTTCTATGCACGTTGGAAAGCTGGCCCAGGCAAAAACGGTCTCCTCCAGAAGGATCCACATATCCATCAACAGTAACAATTGGACAGCTTGAAGGGACCTTAAATGTTTCCCCGACTTGCACATCCATTTCAAAATATGCGATTGAACACCAATATTCTGGAGCTAAAGAATATATACAATTAACTGACTGAAAGATGCAAAAAAACCCAACAAACCCATTCAATCAGTTAAGCCTTCTGCAACTGCATTTGTCATTCAGACAAAGAGTGCACATTCACATAAGCAAGTTCAGATAAAGACACATCTACTAGCACAGAAAACTACTACATACTACAATGAACATGGGCTTGTCTTTTTTATTAAAGCACACATCAATGTGTAGAAGCCTGGGCAGTAAGGAGTTAATGCACTGCTATGCCTCAAACACCGATGACCATTCAAGCAGGCAAGTTAGAACATAACGTGCCTGGAAAGGAGGGTCTTATGAAACTATGGCAGCACCTTTCTGGAGCCAATTTTCCTGTTCAAGTCCACGGTGACAACACAACATACAGCGGAAGCTCAGAAGTGGGGTCAAGGAGCAGGCTAGACCAATAGAGGGGGATCGAGACCACCAAAGGAACTTCAAAGCCCCCCAACCCATTTCCAGAAAGGTCCAGAAGAACAGACTGCACATGCTAACTCATTTACATGAAGAGGGAAAAACTTAATCCCAGGGCAGGGAAAAATTACCTATAAGAAGGTACCCCCACAGAGCCTGGGTGGCATCCGCAGGACACCCTGTCATCTGTATTGATGCTGAACCCAGGACTGGTGATCCCCTTTCCTCTCTTTCTGATCCCCCTTTCATTTTTCTATTTTTTCCCCTCTTTATTTTTATTCTATTATTATTATTAGCAT